>CATIWF010025771.1:0-39719 GCA_949630135.1 Balakata baccata
CAGCAGCAGCACTTGCTACAATACATTCAAGAACAATAAAAGCATAAAAAGGACTAGCATTTAAACGAGAACTGCGAGCTAAGTCTCTTAACAAACCCAACTGAAAAGTTAATCCCTTGTGACAAAAGGGATAAGCATTCCTGAATAACATCTCCAAACTCATAAATAATAGCTTTGAAGTTCATTAGAGCATCTGTCGCCGACTTGGCATTTGTCTCAAAAATAACATGTTGCTTGTTTTGTTGAAGGCACCGTATAATCGCCACCAATAGCCTCTGCTATCTTTGTTTGAAACACACTATTGAAAACTTTAGAGCAGTATCGAACAAAATACCCATGATCAGCTCGGATAACTGCACCAATTCCTCTCTGACCACTGTCATTGAAAATTCCCGCATCCATATTGCATTTCAGAAAACCTTGATCTGGTACTTGCCACTTTATAACTTGGGAATTATGATTTGCAGCTTTTCCTATTGAAGAGAAGCAATGCATTCACGCTGAAGCCCAATCACACAACAATTCACATTCAAAAATCGTTTGTTTTGGACTGCTGCGGCATCTATTCCACAATTCAGCATTACGTTGGCGCAAATGTTCCATAGTCGAGCACGAACTTTCCCAGCACTTAATTTACTGAGATTGGAGTTGTTTGAAAACCACTCAGCAAAAGAACTACTGCTAGAGAAATCCACATGCACATTGAGCTTAGACCAGCACTGTTTCGCAAAAGGACGCTCTATCAGAGAGTGCTAGATATGCTCCACATCAGACTTACAAAGCGCACACAGTAATTCCACATGCAGTCCCCTATTATGCAGCTTGATTCTTGTAGGTAGGCAATCTCGATAGGCTCGCCACTGAAAGTTCCTAACTTTTGGAGGAACACCAATTGCCCATAGCCTTTTCCATTCACCTGCAACAGAAAAAAGATTAGTGATGCTAGAGTTATCCATAACAACTTTATATCCTGACTTAACCAAATAATAGCCATATTTGGTGTAATGCCAAATTCTTTGATCTTGCATGTGTCTATTTCGTAAGGGGATGCTCACAATTGCTCAAGCAAATTCCAAGAGGCCAAAATGCTCTTCCGTGTGTAGCTTGGATTCTTACCCAACTTAGCTTTCATGGAGTTACTACTTTGAAAATATTTGGCTTTGAATAACTGCGAAATAAGAGCATTGGGTTCACTTGAAATTTTTCACCCCTGCTTCCCAAGCATCACAAAATTAAAAGCATACATGTCTCTAAACCCCATTCCACCATATTCTTTCCTCACACACATCCTCTCCCATCTGAACCAGTGCATCCCTTTCCTTCCACTTTCCTTTAAGCCCCACCAAAAGGAAATTAACATCTTCTGAATTTCATCTTTAAGGGAGGATGGCAATAGGAAGCAAGTCATACAATAAGTTGGCACTGCTTGGGCGACATTTTTTATCAGCACCTCCCTACCAGTACTTGACAATAATTTAGTTGATTACCCCTGAACACGTTTCCAAATCTTCTCACGAACATAACTGAAAACTTCCCTTTTTTTTCTGCCAATCAGAGATGGTAAAATTTAACTTGTTATTCCCTTTTATACAATTAAAAATAATTAAGTAAGATTGTTATATAATAATTTTGTTTGTCAATAATTTTTACTATAATCTTCACCCATGTTAAATAACTAATTATTATTGTTATAAGAATTAAAACTATAAGGTTGAAAATCTAAATATCAATAACAAATTAAATAACTGACGAACAATAAATTAATAATATAATATCATATGGGTTATAATTATTTTCATTTGAAAAAGATAAAAATTCAATAAAAATGATTGTATAGCAATTGAACATAAATATTATAAAAATACATTCATAAGTTAATTGTAGCATAAAAATAATAAGTAAACCAAGAAAGAAGAGGAAATAAACTCCAGCCTTTTTTTATCTCAACTTTTTTTTCTTTTTCTTTCTTTCTATGATTACTATCTTTCTCAAGTAATCAGAGATTTTTTGTTATTATTGGTCTCAAATCACTCATCTACATTTTTTTTTATTAATTTATTTCTAAAATAAGTGATCATTTCACGTATCTATATTTTTATTTTGTTTGTTTTGTTTTTTATGATTTCATTATTTTGTTGCGACGTTTAGTTTTGTCGTCTTGTTACGATATTTTATTTCTGTTATCTTATTGCAGTATTTTTATGTGTAAGTAATTCAAACAAATAAAATATTTTCGATCAAATAGAGATAACAAATTAGATTATAGTTGTTAGTATGTTGCATAACTGGATTTATATATATTCTACTCACTATAGTATTATTAAAATTGTAGATTTTGACCTGATTTATTATGCTATTAAGTTGAGTGTTATGAATTTTTTAACTGTTTTATCCTCCATAATTTTTAATAAATTTATATATATTTCTATTGATATATGGCTAATTTGAATTAATAAAATTATTTTCATTGTCAAAAAAACGAAGGGAAGATGTTGAAAAAATCTTTGGGACCTTCCTAAAATATTCATCGGATTCCCAAAAATCTTCAAATAATATATGCAACTACTAAGTCTGTTTAATAAATTAGCTTATAATCTAACTATTAATTGATAATATAGCTGATTTAATTAAAAGTATTTGATAAAATTAACTGAAAAATATAAAATTAAAAAAAATAATATATTTATATTAATAAAATACATTTAAATGCAATATAAATAAATTATATAACATACATACATATTATAAAACTTATATTAAATATATTCATTCCAATATGTCTACATTTATCATATACCATTCTATTATATATATATTAAATAATATAATAATTATATTATATATAATAACTATATTATATATACTTTAATAATTATATTATTATTATTATTATTATAACATGTTATTTGATAAAAAATGGTAAGGATATAATTGGAAAAAAATTATAATCTACTATATTATTTTTGAATATTAGTCTACTAATTTATTTTTTTAGAGATTATAATATTTTTTTCCAAATAAGTTAGTTTATTAAACACAAATTATTCGTTAAATTAAATTATTTTTGTGAGTTGTGAGGTGTTTTTTCTCTCTAATACAAAAAAAAATATTTTTGTGGGTGTCTAAGAATTAAAATTTAGAATATTAATATATGAAATGAAAAAGCATATTTGTATGATCAAATTACAATAACGTCCTTCGATGATGGTACGGCTGCACGCTATTGGCCATCTTTCTTCTACTCAATAAGACTAGATGCACCAGCACATGGAGTAATATAACCTTTGGCTAAAAACACCTGCGCGGACGTCACGCTTTAACGGATGCGAATGGTTGATATCGGGCCCCGCACTCTTCTCATTATTGGTCCCCACCTAACGTGACATCCGCCCATGATGGGGCCCATTAAAAAATACTAATAATTAGCACGTTTGGCTTGAAAGACCCGCATATCAAGAGTTTCTCTCATTGACAGCTGGCACAGTTCTTATTCGACACGAACCCGCCCTTCAGCTGCAATACACTACATGCATGATCATGATATCTAGTTGTTTTTCGCCAAGTGATTTCTGTTCTCCTGTAGAGGATTTCGCGTGATTAGCAGATTAGTGGATAGATCGGTAAAATATTTGAACTGATTTTTTTTTTAATAATTAAAATACTATTTTTACAAATATGAAATCAAAAAAATATTTTATGACAATCAATAAAAATATATATTACTTAAATATTTTAATTTTTTAAATTAACATGAAATTTCTTATTTGCATACTTTTATATTTTTTAATAATGCTTGTTGAAAAATAATAAAACTTACAGATTATTTTAATTTTATATAATTTAATATCCATATTTTCTATTAATTAAAAAAATAGTAAATTATAGATTTAGATGATTAATATTCGAACGCAAGTAATTAAAACTTGAAATTTATCCTAAAAAAACCTATAAAATTATCCAAATTCCGTACGTATTTCCAAATTCTATATGAATACGTAGGAAATGGAAAAACCTAAATTAAAATTATTATATTCATTACTATCCTTAGGTAGGGAAGAGGGTTTCTCTTGTGGGACACCGCGTAGCAGAAAAGTTGCAGGAGAGGTATTGCCTGCCGGCAACGTAAAAAAGCTGACGTGGAAGCAATCGAATTGCCTGCAAGACGCCAATGATTAGGGCAATGTCATAATGGCGAACAAGCAATCAAACTACAAACTCAATTCCATATTTCCTTCTCCGCTTCAATCTTCAATTATCTTTACATAATCCGATTTATATATGTATTTAATAAGTTTTTCAAATCCAATATAACTATTAATTCTTATCCCATTGAGCGTTGGAGAAGCGAGATCTACTGCCGATAAGGATTAGGATAAGCTCTCGAGGAGTCATTGAAGCTCTCAACAATGTATTGCTTGATAGAGCTGCTAGGGATTTTGTTTTTGGAAGAGGAGAAAGTTGAAGAAAGCGATTGGGAGAAGGAGAGATAAGCTTTTGTCTGCTGATTTCTCTGTATTTTTTTCTCTCTTTTTCAACCAATTCTACAAGTGGGATTCTTTCCTGTGATTCAGGAAACGGTTTTGTAATTTAAATTTTTTTAATTTCGTTTCGGTTTCGAATTTGGTTGTGCGTTATGGCTGCGAATGAGGCTAGTGATACACAGTCCACGGCTATGAAGCACAGCGCTCCTGCTTCGGCGTCGTCGGCAGATGTTGAGTTAGCAAAGTGCGACTGTTGTGGTTTGATGGAGGAGTGCACGGCGGCGTACATTGCTCGGGTTCGTGAAAGGTACGGAGGTCGTTGGATTTGTGGACTCTGCGGTGAGGCCATCAAGGACGAGAGTAGCAGATCACAGAAGGATATTGGTACAGCAGAAGCATTTGAACGGCACAGAAAGTTTTATCAGCAATTCAAGTCATCCACTCCTCCAGCTAACCCTACGGAGAATCTGATTTCCGCCATTAGACGTGTCCTCAAGCGAAGCTTGGACTCGCCGAGGAAGAAGAAAGGGTCAGTATTTCCGTCTTCGTCTTCATCGTCACCGTAGCATGTTGGTCAATAGCGAGATGAAGGTAATGGATCCAGTTTGCATGGTTAGATCAATTGCCATTTAATTAGCTTAATTAATCCTTTAAATAGTTTGATTGAAGGAATCTACGTTGAGCCACGACTTGGTATGATGGTAGAAATTCAATGGTGTTAAAAGAAGATTATGGTTTTGATTGGCCATTTTCTTCTTGCTTATAGGACTAATTAGGGTTTTAAACTTTAGATTTGCAATTATGCAGCTCTAAACAGCTAATGTTTGTTCTAATATTATTCAGAAAATTAATTAGACTATTGTTTGTTTGAAAGTACTTCAAATTATGAATATGTTTTTCCTGATTGCCAAATCATCCCCATTAATCATAAGGCTTTTGTGATGTTTATTTAGTGTTTGAGGTTATGCCAACATTCTGCATGAAAAATATTGGACATGAGAGAAGGAAACTTCACTTGAAAATGCAGTGTGCTCTGTTGCATTTCTCTGCTTGTAGACACTACACTACAGAAGCTAAGCAGAGAAAAGACCGCATACCCATAAAAATATCTAAGTTGTCTGTGGTCCAT
Organism: Balakata baccata; assembly: GCA_949630135.1. Classification (NCBI taxonomy): domain Eukaryota; kingdom Viridiplantae; phylum Streptophyta; class Magnoliopsida; order Malpighiales; family Euphorbiaceae; genus Balakata; species Balakata baccata. The sequence goes on from CATIWF010025771.1 coordinate 5,611, forward strand.
CTCTGCATGTGGTTGATTAATGAATATTGCTTGTGTATATGAGAAGTGATACTGCTACCAACACTTTTTTTTATTTTTTATTATTAGATAGATTATGTCAATTATATTATTTATAAATTAATTCAATTATTAAATGATATGTATGTATATTATATTTATTTTAATTAATGAGAATAAAATGAGTAATTAAATTATTTTATAAATGACATAGTAGTCATAATCTATTTAAAAATTTTTCATTTTTTATATAATTTTCACTATATATTTCCAATAAAAAAATGAGGTCTCTTTTTTCTATAAAATAATAAATTTTATTTTAAAAATATTGATATTTTATAAATGAAAAAATTTATTATTTTTGTGGGAGTATATAATGGAAATTGTATATATATATATATATATATAAAAAAAGTGTTAGGCAGCACCTCTTGTGTATATTTGGGTCCCATTTTGATATGTGTTAGAGAGATTTATATTTATGGTTGCACACGTAGGTGATCCGAGTCCAACTAGTTGAGCGGTATTAGCAAAAACCACCATTGAACCTATTTTACCTTCTTTGCACAAAGGTCCCAACAGAGATTCAAATTTTTAGCACCAATAAGCCAAAATTTATTGGTATTTAATGTGTTTTTTTTTTTTCCAATTGATAACTAAATATATCAGATATTAGGTATTATTATTTCAGGGTGTGTTTAATGTTTTTTTTTTCTTTCAATTGATGAGTAAATATATCGGATATTAGATATTGATCCTTTCATGGCTTGTTAATTACTAGGGCAATATTAGGCTACAATTGGGGATAATTGTGCAAATATTACAAAATTTTATCGTACAAAATTTTTTAATTGTTGCAGTTTGATATTAAAATTTTTAGTAACGTTACAATTTGATATTTAAATTAAAATTTCAGTTAAACAAAATGTCACGTCAGCATGTCACAACATCTTTTTTAACTAAAATTTTGACTTGAATGCTAAATTATAATATTTATAAAAATTTTGATATCAAATTATAATAAAGTGTGTAAATAGCTCGTTACAATTGGCACTTCTTATTTACACGCGCACTTTTGTTACAAAAAAGAGAAAGAAAACTAAGGCTTTGTTTGAAGTTAGAATTTTGGAAAAGTATTTTTCAGAAAAAAATATATTTTTAATTTTTTTTAAATTTTAAAAATTATTTTTAGTAAAAATAAGTAAATAAATATTTTTTTAAATATATATTTGAAAAAAATATTTTATAAAAAATTAAATAAATCAGCCAATTAAATAAAAAAAAATTCAAAAAACGCAATCTCAAAAATCAACCAAACTAACAAGTTTTCTGGAACTATTTTGGCTCTCTGAGAGAGAATAAATTACAAAGTAAATGATACTTGTCGCTATCTTATGAGGTAGGTTAGTCATTTTTTTTAAGAGGCAGTTGAACCGAAAAGGCCTTATAATTAATTAGAAGCATACTGTTGCATAGTGATATAAAGCGTAGCAAGTAACAGACACTCCACTGAAACTGAAAAAAGCTTTGGACGTTTCTTATTGAAATAATGATTTGAGGTGAATCCTGGCAACACTTTTTTTTTTTTTTTGTTCCAATTTCTAATCTATTGCTCAATTACCAACGAATTACAAAGATTCTCAAGATGATAAAAATGTTCACTTTTTATTATATGAATTGTAAAAAGAAATTAAGAATATATTTATATTTATAAAGTCCAATGAGATTAATGTGTTCTTAATAGTGTAGGAGATAGTGATATTTGCGAGAAATTATCAAATATATTCAATCAACTATATCATTTATAAATTCATCTAATCACACAACGGTATATATATATATCAGCCAATAAAAATATGTTATTGTATGATTAATAGTCTAAAAAATTTACCTAAAAATTTTTTGGTATTTGCATTGGGCAACTCATGAACCTCAAGGGTAATTTAGTAATCTAGTAGATGAAAGGATAAATGTATAAATGATATCAATACTTGTTTACAAATTGGTACTAAAATTTTTAATTTTTATATATCGATACTAAAATTTTTAAAAATATTATAATTTGGTACCAAAATCAAAATTATAGTAAAAAAAAGATAATATATGGCATATCAACAACCTAACACATTATTTTATTTAACTTAAATTTTAATTTAATATTAAATTATAATATTTTTAAAAATTTTAATACTAATATATAATAATTAAAAATTTTAACATCAATTTATAATAAAATGATAGCATATATAATATCCCAATGTCTTGCAGTCATCAATGTACTCCACAATTTTACTATGAGTCTTTATCATCTCTGTCACTGAGTTGACGTTTTCCTCCAATCGGCTTCGCATGTCGTTCATATTTTGAAGAGCCTTCTACTAATAAAGAATAAAGCTTTCAAATTTGAGATAACTTTAATAATGAAAAATGAAGTGATTAAATTATCGATTTTTATTTTATAGCACTTGAAAAGTTTTCTAATAATGAAATAACTTTAAAATTTGATTTTACTCCTAATACGGATGACATAATGCACATTATTAAAAAATTTGTGCAAAAATATAAAAAATATTTTTCTATAATTAGTTCATTTAAGAAATAGTTAGAACTCTAGAATAATAATTAAAAAAAAACTTTTAACGAAGAGTTAATTAAATTTTTAGATAAATGCAATAAAACTAAAGATAAAATTTTAAATGATTACACCAAACTTGTTGAGAAAAATACTTTATTAGAAAATGAAGTTAGTAGTATCAAGAATTCAATTTCTAAATTCAACAAAGGGAAGAAAAACATTGATGAAATAATTGCTATTAACCTTTCTCAATCTAAAAATATGAAATTGGCAACTTCATTACATGATTCTTTATCACTTGAATCACTAGAGTCATTATAAGTTGTTTTGAAGGCTTTTATTTTCTTCTTCTTTTCCTTCTGAGTGTTAGAGAAATATATTTAAAATTTCTAACGGCAAAAACCACAGTATTCGTTTTGCACAAAAAATACTACATACTTAAAATTGCAAAAATCAGAAACCACATGCTTGTTTTTTGAACTTTTTCTTAAATTTTTTAATATCGTTAATGGTATATATTTAAAGCTGTTAATAGTACAAACTATAGTATTCATTTTGTACAAAAAAAAATATCACAAATTTAAAGTTGCAAAAATAAAAAATCACATGCCCGAGTTTATATCACAGTTTGCCTCTCTGAATAGAAAATTGTTTGATTTACAGATCATTTGGCAACCCCAAAACTCCCACCTTCAAGCCTATTAACTAATTAGATTTGGAAAAATTTTAACAATCTTACAAAAAAAATGGAGTAATTTTAAGCTCTTTCATTCCTCATCCTCCTATCAAGCTTAATATTTTTAGCCCTAATCAAAGGAGGAATTAAAAATGATAACAATTAAATTTTATACAAATTTTAAAAATATTAATTAATTAATCTATTTTGTTTTAAAAATGTAAAAGTCCAACAATAATATGTAAATATAAAATGATTTCAATTCATCCACGAATATTACTTTGAAAACGTGACAAGCAACAAAATAGAAAGCTGCTGCCAAGTGCTAACATAACAGGAAGGTTTTCTTTTATATATATATATATTTTTTTATGCAAGGGAGGGGAGAAACCACAGGCAAGCAGAAAGGAGCAGAGCTACTCAATAATATTTTTTATTTTATTTTATAGCACTTGAAAAACCTTCTACTAATAAAGTAATTTTAGAATTTGATTTTGCTCCTGACGATAATGAAATGATACACATTATTGAAAAAATTATGCAAAAGTGTGAAAAATATTATTCTATAATTAGTTTATTTAAAGAAATAGTTAGAACTCTAAAATAAGAATTAAAGAAATGAAGAACTTTTAACGAAGAGTTAATTAATTTTTTTAGATGAATGCAATTCAACTAAGAATAAAGTTTTAAATGATTACACCAAATTTGTTGAGAAAAATGCTTTATTAGAAAAGAAAATTAGTAGTATCAAGAATTCAATATCTAAATTCAACAAAAGGAAAGAAAAACATTGATAACATGATTGCTATAAACCCTTCTAAATCTAAAAATATAGAATTGACAACTTTATCATCCGATTTTTTATCACTTAAATCACTAAAATCATGACAACTTGTTTTGAAGGCTTTCATTTTCTCCTTCTTGTCATTCTGAGTGTTAGAGTAATATATTTAAAATTTCTAATGGCACAAACTACAGTATCCATTTTGCATAAAAAATACAACATATTTAAAGTTGCAAAAGTCGAAAATTACATGTCTGTTTTTTAAGCATTTCCCTAGATTTTTTAATATAGCTAATGATATTTATTTAAAGCTGCTAACGATGCAAACTATAATATTTATTTTGTACAAAAAAAAATATCACAAACTTAAAGTTGCAAAAGTTAAAAATCACATCCCCAAGTTTATATCACAGTTTGCCCCTCTGAATAGAAAATTGTTTGATTTACAGATCATTTGGCAACCCCAAAACTCCCACCTTCAAGCCTATTAACTAATTAGATTTGGAAAAATTTTAACAATCTTACAAAAAAAATGGAGTAATTTTAAGCTCTTTCATCCCTCATCCTCCTATCAAGCTGAATATTTTTAGCCCTAATCAAAGGAGGAATTAAAAATGATAACAATTAAATTTTATACAAATTTTAAAAATATTAATTAATTAATTAATCTATTTTGTTTTAAAAATGTAAAAGTCCAACAATAATATGTAAATATAAAATGATTTCAATTCATCCATGAATATTACTTTGAAAACGTGACAAGCAACAGAATAGAAGGCTGCTGCCAAGTGCTAACATAACAGGAAGGTTTTCTTTTTTATATATTTTTTTTATGCAAGGGAGGGGAGAAACCACAGGAAAGCAGAAAGGAGCAAAGCTACTCAATCGACAGCAGGAACTTGACGAGGCAGGTTGAGCCAGGGAAGGTCGAAACATATACAGTTAGAGCCGTCGAGTGGTTGTGGAAAGCTACGTTGCCATGTTTTTCATATTTTTGTTTTGTTTAGCATGGGAAGAGGAGAGGATTGATTAAGAATTAAGACAGATGGTAGGTTCTTGTCTATGTCAAGCTAACTAATAATTAACATAACATTCTTCTTTGCAGGGTTAATTTGTCACTAAACTTTATTTTTACTCCGGTCAAATTTTTTCATTCCAAACAGTTACTCAACTATATTTTTATTTCATTAAAATTACTTTCTATCATTTATAGTGACACGTCGCTTGTTATATCAAATTTATGATAACGCATAAGCTAATATATTATATTTTCGGTGATACATCAACTAACACATCAGTTTTTCGGTGACACATTTGAAAATTAACCAAAATTGATTTTAGTGAGCTGAAAATATAATTCAATGACTTTTATGGGACGAAAAAAATTTATAATTTTACTACAACAGAAATAAAATTGATTATAAATAAAACAAACCCATGATACAGTTTATATTAGGTGTCTATCTATTCTCCCAGCTTCGTCCTGGAATTTCAAAGCATACAAACAATATTAATACAATATGGACATCAAGAAACATCATACACGTCACCACACATATTATAAAACAATTGGATTTTTTAACCTCAAATAGACCAAACACATCCTCAAGGTGAGAGAAAAAAAATGATAAGAATCTATTTTTTTCTTAATTAGTAGTAACACTTTTAAAACTTGAAATGAAATAAATTACTTTTAATGAATTAATTCGGCGTGAATACATAATGAATAGTAAAAAAAAAAGCAAAACTCATCTTTTGATCCTAAATTCTTACAATAATGCAAAGTGGCAGATTTTTACAATTTTATTAACCCACCTCCTCGAGTTTCATGTTCTTGAAAAAATTCAAGAGGGACTGACTATATATGCATTTACTTTACAAGAATCCCAACTTTTACAATTTAGATTTTACTACAATTTTATCAAATCCACCCTCTTGTATCTATCTTCTTTCTTATAAAAATTCGAGAGGGTCTTGTATAAAATTCTTGACTAAAAGGTAAAAACAATTAAACAATGATGTAGATTGTTGTATTTCTATTATCTATACAAACTTGTTATTTTCTGGAAGTGAATGGAGAGCTAAACACATTTTCGATAGTCTCATAAAGAGCAGAATCAGAATAAGCAACTCTAGATAGAGGCAGTTTGATCCTCTGTCTCCAACCACGACGGCCACTGCTTCTGCTGCGTGGGTTCTCTCCACTGGAACTGGAATCCTTTTCTCCTTCACTTTCATAGCATTTACTGCTACCATTTTCATTGGGTACTACGTAAACAAATGGTGTAGAAAATGTATCATCAAAATCCTGGAGAGATTCCAGGATCTTTACCACATCGCTCATTGTAGGCCTGCTCTTTGGTTGATGGCTCAGACATTTATAAGCCAATGCAGCTGCCTTTTGTGCTCCTGGGCATGAATATTGCCCTTCCAGCCTCGGGTCTATGATCCTATCAAGCTTGTTTGCGTCCTTCAACGTTGGCCTCACCCTGTTTACAAGGCTCTGCTCTCGCCCTGGACGCATGTCGTCCATTGATCGTTTACCTGTCAACAGCTCTAGCAGAACCACCCCGAAGCTGTACACATCACTCATTGTTGTCAAGTGACCTGTGTTCAGGATTTTGAATTGGGTTAATTAGGTCGTTGGCTGCTTCTGTTGAGGGATAGCAACTCCAAAACTAATACAACCTTAGCACCTATTTGTTTGGTTATGCTTTCTGTTTCATAATTCCAATCAAAACGAGGAAACAGAGAGCAGAAACAAAGAACAGCTTCAAAAAATTGTAACAAATGAAGATTTGATTTAACATTAATTACCAGTCATGACATATTCAGGAGCAGCATAACCTTGAGTGCCCATTACTCGTGTAGTTACATGTGTCTCTTCTCCATCAGGGCCATCTTTTGCAAGCCCAAAATCTGACAGTTTTGCAGTGTAATCCTGAAACAACATCCTGAAATTGATTAATCTAATTACCTTAACTATGCTAATTAATGATATAATTGAAAGCTGAAAAGGCTTACAGCATCCAGCAAAATATTTGAAGATTTGAAGTCCCTGTAAATCACTGGTTGATCAGTTTCATGGAGAAAGGCCAGTCCCTTAGCTGCTTCTAATGCAATTTTCATCCTAATCGACCATGGCAATGCTGCTGAATATCCTGCAAACATATATTTATTTACATAAACAGAATACCAATTCATTGAACAGGAAAAGCCTAAAATTCAACCAATTTAAACAAACATATACTTCTGAAGAGTTGATTCTCCAGGTTGCCTCTAGGCATATATTCATAGACTAAAAGTCTCTGATCTTCCTCGCAACAGTATCCGATTAATTTAACAAGATGTGGATGCCGCAGCTGCCCAAGAAAGATAATTTCTGCCTGCAAGAAAATGCAATCACTCTAATTAAATCAAGAACAAGACTCTTCCTCTTTCATTATAGTTGAAGAAACTGAAATATTTTGTACAACTAGTGCTAACCATCCATTCTCTGTGACCCTGCAATCCATCCAAATCAAGAGACTTAACAGCTACAGGTTGAGCCTCTAATCCTGGCCTGAGCTTATCATCTACAAATCCCTTATAAACGGGTCCGAATCCTCCTTCGCCAAGAAGATTACACCTTGAAAAGCTCTGTGTTATCATTCTCAGCTCTGCAAATGTGAAGACATGGAGTTTGGGGCCGGCGAAAGAATTGGAGAGATCTTCAACACAGATTGGTGTGCTGGGATTACTCACTTCTGACAGAGATAATCTTCGGAAAGATGAATGCTTCAACGCCTGATTTTCAGATTCCGGCAACGGCTGAGTCTTGTAGCAACTCAAGATTATACATTTCCATGTGCCCTGCTTCTTCATGGTCATTTTCAAGATCAAGAAAGAATGGTCTTTTAATTTTGTAGAACTAAAACATAGAAAAATTCAAGAAAACTATGTTTAAATGGAAATCTTGAATGGAAGGACAGCTTTTTTATTTTCTTTTCTTCTTCATTCACCTACTTCTACACTCATATCATCCTTTTATATAGATGGGCATCAAAAAGATTTTGTGTTTTCTTTGAAATATTAAGCTGAGCTAAGTCTTGATATTAGTTAGGGGAGATGACAATTGGCTGCCTCTTGACTTTCTATTCCAAGAAGAAAATTATAATGATATACAAACAAAATGTCTTTTCACCCTGTTTTTCTTCCTCCTTGGATCCCCTATGTGAACCTTATTTATGGAATCATAATCAATTTCTTTTAATAAATTTCAAAAATTTAAAATAAATTTTATCTCCTAATTGTAAGTTTTTCAAGGGTTGAGGTTTTTTTTTTTAAATTTCCTTTTACTTTTAAGTGTACAAATTCGATTGTTCCAAATGATGAAAATGGCAACTTTTTTTTTGAAATTGAAAGAACTATGGCCATTAGGGTTGGAATTGTTAAAAAAAGTAAAACTTTAATTGAAAAACATGTCAATTTTATTTGAAAAACATGTCAATAATGTTGGTTTTTTCTCTCCAAAGAATTCTGCTTAATTTTAAGTGTACAAGTTAAACACTTGATTTTTTTAAATGATGAAAATGGAAATTTTTGTTTTGAAATTAAATATTGACTTTGATGCAAATTCCAAAAGAAATAAGAAATGCTACCTAGCTACAGTTCATGGGTTGGGAAAGGCTATTTTCAATTAATTTTCACTACAAAGAATCCCATAGAAAATTCAAACTCTCATCAAAATCTCACAATTTTGATTGCAAATCTAGTAACATTAGCCTATATTCAATAATTCATAGGCCAGATGTGTAAACTAGTGTTGAATTATATTTTATAAAGTTTAATTCAATGTAAATAAATAATTGAATTTTAAACTTAGTATAAATTATCTCATAAATTATATCTTATAGAGTTAGTCACTCCTCATCGGACCGAGTTAACTCACGGTTCTAGTTCAATGACCTAATATGTAAAAAATTTAATTATACCGAATTTAAAATTTAAGGATAATTTAACTTATGAGTTAATTTTTACATTTAACCTTAATTCATGCAATAAATATTCTGCTGTGCTGGTTAAGGTGTTAGGAGGTCAGAATCAGAGTATACCAACCAGACAAGTAGTAGTTTTTAAGAGTTCTCTAATCCAAGTACATATTTTGTTGATGAACTACAGCCAAAGCTTCTAGAATTAATTTGACCTTGCAACCATTTCATTTTCCTTCATTACAGATGAGCATCCCATTAAGCTTGTACTAATTATTTAATAAACATTTTTTTAATTAAGGACATAGATTCAATCTTTCATACTGTGGGTATTGTTTCAGCCATCAATAAATTTATAAAATGTTTAGATTTTGAATATTTCTTCCCATAAAAAATTATATACTAATACTCTTTTAAATTATTTTTTTCATACAATGGATATTTGAACTTTAAACCTCATTCATGATCGCCTGATGAGAAAATTAATTTAAAACTTAATGACTCAGCTATCTATGGAGCATTCTAGTCAACACATTATGTTTAATCTCGCCGGAATTAAGCTATGTTAGCATATTTTTACCGGATTTTATAAAATTGATAAAATTTTAAAAATTTATGTATTTAAATGAAAAAATATAAAGTGTAATTTAATTTTGATACAATATCAAAAGTTCAGTTTATAATTTTTCATATATATATATATATATATATGAATATTTATTAGATTGATGTATAAATGTTCAAGGTTTAGAAGAAATAAGGGAAAGAGGATCTCATCACCATGAAAATCAATGAGGTCAAAGAAGAAGGATGAACAAATCCATCTACTTAACAACTACTTCGTGACAATTTAACCCAACACCACGCTTATGAAATGTATAGTTAAGGAAAAAAAATTATATATTTTTTTAATTATCGTTATGCATAATATAGTTTTATATAAAATTAATTAATGATTACCAGCCACATGGGTTAAACATCAAACATGCCTTATTAAGATAATCATTATGGGACTACACACCTAACGAAAGAAAAATCTTTTATAAGATATTATAATTATATCTAATTCTAAAAATATATTATTTAAATTATATGAATGTCATTTTCAAAATAATCTAGTTTTGATAGTAGGGAATAGTATGAGATTTTAAATATGATAAGAAGGAAATGTTTAAGAGGCCTAATGTTGTGTTATAATTAAAATAACTTATTAATTTACAAATTTTAAATAATTATAGAAATTAAGTAGAGTAGTAATCATCTCCAACTTTAGTCTATTGATCCCTATATCCATGGAATGTGAACTAAGACCCTTAATACAAAAATAATTATGTTATTTTGATATGAAATTTTGGAAAATAGATGTCCATCACCATATGAAAAAATTGGAAAGAGGACCAATCTACTTAATCAAGTAGACATTGACTTCAAACTTTTGTGGCCTAGACAAACTATCAAATGGGACAAACTAAAACTGTCCCTAAAGAAGCATGCGAACCTTAAAAAAAATAAAATTGAAGACTAGGTTTGCATTGAAATATTTTAAATGAAAAAATTTTGAACAATTCATCGTTTGATTAATTAAAATATTTCAAAATTTATGAATTTTAGAAAATTATTCATCCATCCAAAATTTTCAAAGATTTGATTTCCTACTTCTTAGATGAAAAATTTTAAAATCCATAAATTTTGATCAATGATAAATTGTTATTATATTTTTTATTCCAAAAATATATTCATAAATTAATAATATTTCAAAACTATTCTTAATCCTAAAAAAGTAAAAATTATTATTTTTTAATTTCAACTAATTACTTTATTATTATTATTATTATTATTATACATAATATAGCATTAATATGCATTAAATTATTAATAAATTTTTTTTAACAATGTAATTAAACCGTATAACATATAATAATTTTATTTTTTTATTTTTCAACTCTTAAATAACCAATTTTATTTTTAAAATTTTTAAGTATATAATAGAATTTATTATATATGCTTAATTAATAATAAATTATTAATATTTAATAAAAGATAAAATTAGAAATTAATTGTTAAATCTATAAATTGTGGTCATTGAACCACACATGAGTATAAGGGAAATTACATTATCAATTTATGAATTTTATAGTCAAACGAAATAATAAAATTATCAGAATCTATGAACTTAAAATACATGAATTTTATAAAATTCATGGATTTTAAATTCTCTCAATTCAAACGATAATGAAAAGTTTTATCCAATTTTTCTTTTCTCGTTTAATAAACTCATTAAATTTTTGTAAATATACCACACCTCCCTTGTCTTCCGTCATTTTGCATAACTATAAATTGCAATCGGTGGTTAATTTTATTTATAGTTACTAAATTTTATTGTTATTACAGCGATATTGCAATATTTTTTTCAAAAAATACTGAAATATATTTTATTTTACTAAAATTACTTTCGATTAGTTGTCCGATATGAATAATCAATAAAGTGACGTGATAGGTAATGTGTCACTAGAAAACTGAAATATAATAAAAAAATCTAAAGTGGCAGTAAATTTAGTAAAATAAAATTATAATTTAATAGTTTTTTTGAAGTAAAAAAAATTATATGAATTTACCGAAATAAAAATAAAATTCAATAAATATAAGTAAAATTAACTAAATACATTTGGAACTCAAAATTGCAGACTCTATAGTGTACCGATTTCCTTTTTCATACGGCAATTTAAAATATATATATATATATATATTTATGAATCAATGAGATGATGATTTAGATTTTTTTTCTCTCATCAATCAATATAATTGACATTTCTTTAATAAAAAAATTGGACAAGTGTATATGTTCTTTCCTTTCCGTCCAAATGATTTGAAAGTTGAAATAAAAAAGGAAAAAATTGAACTGATAACGAAAGGACAGATTAATTGCATTTGGTTGTGTTAGGATACACACAGTTCTATGCTATTAGTATACATTTTATTAGGAATTAGTTTCGGATTTCAAAATGATTTGAAAAAAATTCGGTAATTTTAGCTGTTGATATATGTTCTCCTTTTGGCAAAAAATTCAACACAATGGTATGAAAAATTCGGTAATTTTACCTAATTTTTAATTAATTTATTTTTCTCCTCCTATAATCAAGACTAAAAATATCAGCTTCTTTTTTTTTTTTTTTTTTTCACTTGAATATTTTTCTTTTGCAATGCTATACTTCCACTAACTATCATTTCTACCCCAAAAAGAGAGTTGTACCTTGAGAAGGAAGGGCAGATATGTAATTAAGTATCCATTAATGCTTTAATTAAAGAAAAAATTATTATGAGAATTTCTAAGGTGCATCTGGTGTAATTTACACCGGATGCCTTAAAACCGTTGTATTATAAATTTTTAATATAATCCGTTGATAATGAATGATTGAGATTAAAAGTTGATGATCTAATTGTCCTAAAGTACCAAATGTAATTTATACCCGGTATACCACAGAAGCCTTCAATTATTATTTATCTTCTCATATTTAACATATTGTACTAGTACAAGTAAGCACCACTAATTAAATTATTATTATTTTTTTTCATAATTAAGAAGTAGGAGAGTAGCTGAGGCATATATGTATTTTGAGTTTAACAATCACAAACTAAAACTTATTGGTTTTGAAAATTTTTGGAGGTTGATAGGAAAGAAGGTGAAGCTGGAAACCATAAAGGGTACATCTCATTTACCTCTAATTGAAAAAAGCAAAAAAAAGAAAAAAAAAAGTGAATAATCTATTGAGTAACTTGGCTTCTTGGCTCCTCATATTCTCTTTAATTGAATGTTATCTAATCTAAAATCGGTTATTGGGTTAACAAGGCAGATGTTGATTTTAAAAAAAAAAAGAAAAAAAAAAAAGGACAAGGCATATGTTGATTCAAATCTACACATTTCCCATAAGAATTTTCAATAGCCTAAGTAAAATTAAAAACTCACTTTTTCTCTCAATTTTTTCATATTTCTTTACCTACCTTTATTAATCTAAAATCATCTTTTTCAATCTTTTTTTTTTTATCCATTTGTTTCTAAAATATTCTACATATCTATATTTTTATTTTTATTTTTTTTTATGATTTCGCCTTCATATTGCAGTATTTAGTGTTATCGTCTTGTTACAACATTTTGTTTCCGTTGTCTTGTTACGATTTTTTTTTTTTGTGAGCAATTTAGACGGACAAAACATTTTCAATTCAACAGAGATGACAAATTAGATTATGGTCGTCATTATATTGCAAAACTGGAATCATATGTATTATAGTTACTACAGTTTTATCAAATTTGTAGAGATGATTTATTATACTATTAATCTGAGTACTGTAAATTTTTTTACTATTTAATCTTACATAATTTTTAGCGAATTTGTATCATTTCTAATAATATATTGTTAGTTTGAATAAATAGGCCCAGTTAAATTATACTGAATTAATTGGACAAATTTTATAACTATGGGCCTCTAGGGGTGCCCAATTAAAATATTGGGCCTCTCCTATAAGGATGATATGAGAACACGAGGAGTTCCATATTATTGGTTTTTTTATAATCAAAATTTTTATTACCATATTTTTGTTACAAATTTAAAAAATTTAATTAATATAACTGGAGGTTATTTTTGTAATTTTAATCTTTAAATTAATTATAAATATATTTAAAAATTTAAAGGTTAATAATATAATAAAACCTGCTAAAACGAAAGGGAGGGAAGAACTTACGATCGAGTTTAAAGGGAATTTGCCAGATTGGGGTTTCGGACGGAAAAAATGGGAATTGAAGGAATAAAGAAAGTTGGAAATTAAAACTTAAGAGTCCTAACACGCCAAGTAACCAAAAAAAAAAGAAAAAAAAGCTAAGATGTAAATTATTCATTAAATTATAATTATTTTCTTAATTTTAATTTAGTATAAATAAATTTTTAAATATTAAATTTGTTATAATTAGACATTTTAAATTAAAATCAATAACCAACTCGGTTTGGTAAAAGCTGATTCGCTTTATACAGTATAATTCAATAGATAATTTATACTAAATTAAAAATTTAAAAATTTATTTATACCGAATTAAAATTAAATAATGACTTGTTCGATAAAATATAATTTGGGACCAATTTACATTTTTGGCCATTGAAAAAGAAAGAGGAAACGCTAGTCAAATATTTGGAGATATTTCCTTCTTTTTCTAAATGTTTTATTGCGTTTTAAGGGAAAATATTGGATCTTTGGTAGCTTTTCAAGTAAAAAAAATGAATAAGTTGAGCCAACGTCCATTTCTTTGATTAAGACTTTTTTTTTTTTTTTTCCTTTTCACCCTATTTTTGTATTTTCAAATAAGATAAATGCTAAAATAACTATCTACTTTCATATACTTTGCAATATTCATCTTTCTTTATTTATTTAGTGAGAAGTAAGAATTTTTTTTAAAATTATATATTTTTTTCACTTACCAATCAGAAAATGAATTTCAATTTCAGATGAAATTGCCAATACCCAATTTTGTATAATTAATTATTTTTTTATTAAAAAAATTCAGTTTTTTTTTTATCAAATTATATCTATTTTAACGAAGTTGTTAGTTCTATTTAATTAGTTGAAAAGCCTCTCCTAATAACATTTTAATTATATTTACACTAATTCTATTTTAATTTATAAATTTGTATATTTTAAAATTTACTCAAATACGGAAACTGTGAATAATTATTTTCTCATATTTTGTCTATTTTACTTTCTGAGCTCTTCGATCCCCGGTTAGTCACTAGCTAAAAAATGTAGAGGATGCATGTATGAGATGAAGGGTGAGACGCTTAATTTGTCGGTTAGCAGAGTGATGTTCCCTTTGGTCACAAGTGTGGAAGAACAAGATAATCAAGTACACACTCGCAGAAGAAATAGCTTTACACCAGCAGAACTGTTCGCCCTGTATTTTCTTACTTTCATATTTTCCCAAGGAAAAAAAATGAAAACTTTCTAGTTTTTAATCATATAAAAATCAACCCCTTCTCATTATTCCTAATTTTCATTTTTATTATATTCTCTCTCTCTTCCTTTGAACTTTGACTGAGACCAGAGAAGTACAATCAAGAAAGAAAGTGAGAGAAAGAGAGAGCTTGAGGCTTTGCTTGCAGCTTTCGGCGCTTTTTCTTTCTCTCCCTCCTTCCAGATTTGGGCAGCGCCAGCTCTTGATTCCCCTCTAATTATTTTATTTTATTTTATTTTATTTTTTAGTTGTTCTACCATATAAAATAGCATATCTGCTTCTCCAACCCCAACAAACAAGGACCAGTCAATTCCTCTTCTGCTATATTCTACTTCAGCAAATTAGTGGCTTTTCTTTACTACTTACCAGGTAACCTCACTTTTCTTCAAGCTCACTCTTTTGCTTTGCATTTCCTATGTTTTCTCCTTTTAGATCCTTCCCCTTTCTGCGTTCATTTTCTCTTGAGGGATCTTTCCCTTTTTTTTGCTTTAGCAGGAGCAGATCAGCAGGTTTTTGCTTATATGTTATTAATTCTTTCCCGGGTTTGTTTTATAATTGGTTTTGCTTTCCTGTCTTGATTTTAGATTTTATATGCATAGGATTCATAATCTACCTCATTTTTTCTTCTTCTCAATTTTTTTTTAATCCTTTACACTAAAGAGCTTCTAAAATTTTGTTTTGAAATGGGGAAAAAACAATCTGCACTCACACATGGTATATTTATTGTGGGCCGAAGTAGCTGATAAATTTCTGGGCATTCTTATATCCGTATTAATTGTCTCCATAATGTGTTTCACTGATGATATAATTCGGATTCACGAGAAATGGCATGTAAACTTTGGACACTTGTATAGTTTTTTTACTCGTGCTCATGAGTTTGATAAAATGAATCTTGATTTTTCTCACACATATACGTTAGTTAAAATGCTCAGTCCAGTCTTTGTCCATCCAATTAGAATATTAGCATTTCAGATGAACTTTTAACTTTGTCACCCACAAGCTACATCAAACCATGTGTGGCACTTTAATGGCTTGATGCTTGAAGGGGAAACTTGGGTTGGCTACAACCCTATAGACATTTGTCTTGCAACTGTATTGCCTATGTGGTTGGTACTTCATATATTTTTTTATTTTTCAATCTCTCATTTGGGAATTATCTCACTTTTTAAGTAACAATATTAGACACGTATCATCAAGGGCATTTAATTATGTTGATCTGGTGAATAACCTTTAAATATTTGATGTCTTCTACAGGTTTTTAGTATTTTATTCAGGTTAAATTGACCAAAATATGAAAGGTTCTAATGGAAGGGAATCAAATAATTTTCTGATAGCTGGTCAAGCCTGATCATTACCTCTTCTATGCTGTATATTGTAATACAAATATGGGCTCATTCTGCAGTAAACAGCATCGTTATAATGAAGCAGATGCCGAAGAGAATGCACAGGTAAATTATGTTTTATGAAATAAAGTTTCTTTCTTCGCTTCTACTCAATTCTACAGGAGCAACCTCAAGCAGTCTAATCTGTACTGGTTATTTTCCTTTATGTCTGTGCTCTCTTATAAGCTGTTGCCTTCAAATTGATGTTTAATGCATCACATTTGCAGGCTGCAGAAATTGAAAGGCGAATTGAACAAGAAACAAAGGCTGAAAAGCATATTCAGAAACTCTTACTTCTTGGTACTCACAATTTAAACTTGTATTTGATTGCACTACTTGTTTGCTATCTTTAAACTATATGCTTTGTAGTAGTTTGTCAAGGTCGCAAACTTGCTTTAAATGGTTAAGAACAGCATGGACAACATGCTTGATTTCCTTTTGGAGCTTCCTTCTCTCTTTTAGTGGAATAATTGTTCTGGTTCAGAATCTTACATGTTTTTATGAGTTTGATTAGTTCCTTCATTTGCGTTGGTGAGAACAATTTCTTCTTCTTTGTATTGTTAGCAACTGATGCAGATGCAAGGTCAATTGCATATGTATCTGAAATGTTTGACTGCTATCTTTAGTTATATTGTTGTGTGCTTCATGATTAAATTAATAATACTCCATCTTACCATGTATGCTATGAGTTATGAATACAATGACAACTTAGAAAAGGGCTTGTTAAATTATCAATGTAAGCCTGCATCCATAATTAATGAACAGAGTGTTGTTTATTAGTGCAATATTTTCATTCTTTTCTTTATCATTTTCGAATGATTCAATTCATTTAACCTTTCGTGATCAAGGAGCTGGAGACTCTGGGAAGTCCACAATATTTAAGCAGGTAAGCTGTCATGAAATTATTTTAGCCAAGAGTGCTCTACTTACATTAATAAAGTCTCATGACTATATATATCTCAATGATTTATGTGCAGATAAAACTATTGTTTCAAAGTGGATTTGATGAAGCAGAATTGAAGAGCTATATCTCAGTCATTCATGCCAATGTCTATCAGACAATAAAAGTATGCAATACTTGAAAGGGTGTGTTGGTTATTTCCCTTTTTGCATAACGTCGCGAAAATGTAGAGTCAGCTATGATGGAAAATTTTTTGAATTGTATGAGTTGTGAACTTTACATTGAAAGTGCAGCTGATGTTCTTGGACAGATATTGTACGATGGATCAAAGGAATTGGCTCAAAATGAAAAAGATTCTACAAAATATGTCATATCTAGTGATAATAAGGTTAGAACTCAGCATTTTTTGATGCCTATTACATTGCTTCAAGTTAAGCTCTTGCTTTTAATTTGGCTAGCAGTAGTTTATTATGAGAGCATTATTAGTTCTTATTTAACATGTGTTGTTTGAGAAAAATATTAAGCAAATAATGGATTTTGCTGCTTCCTCTAGAAATGTTGTCTAATTTGTGTTCTAGAAAATTTGCTGCTAAACAATTGATTGCTCATTGTATGTCAGGACATTGGAGAAAAATTGTCGGAAATTGGAGGCAGGTTGGACTATCCAAGTCTCACTAAAGATCTTGCACTGAAGATTGAAACTTTATGGAAAGATGCTGCAATTCAGGTAGCCAGTTTATCATGTAAATGCATGCTGATTACAAATTGCCCAGCATCTCTTTTATTGCCTTAGATATTTCATTTTTGTTTAGTTTCTTGTTAGATAATCTAAATCATGCTTTTCAGTTATGATTTTCACGTGAAGCAATCTTAGTATTAATGTTAGTGTATGCTACTAGGAAACATATGTGCGAGGCAATGAGCTTCAAGTTCCAGACTGTGCCCATTATTTCATGGAAAATTTGCAAAGATTGTCTGATGCAAATTACATTCCAACTAAGGTATTTAGAATTCTTTCATGTTATTTCACTCATATCCATATCTTGATGGGAAATTAAAGCTTTCTGGTCAAAATGTTTGTTTATCATTTGGAGCTGGTGAAGAAACTATTATGTGAACATCAACTGAATTACTGTGGCATATGTTAATATGTGTGTTTAATGAGGATGGCTACAATTTATAATAAATTTCTATGTTTTGTAACAATGTGAAAATCTATAAAAGCAATTGTTCCTTCAAAATTGGATATTTAGGAGTTGTATAGTATTTTAGCTTGTGTGAACAAATTCCTTATACTGTTCTCAAAATATAGATCATGAGATCTGTAGTTCTTTTCAAAAGCTTCTTATGTATTTGATATTGCAGGAGGATGTTCTATATGCAAGAGTTCGCACAACTGGTGTTGTAGAGATCCAGTTCAGGTGAGCATATTATTTTTATTGTTGACTTTTGCTGGTTATTTGATTTTTTGGCATTGTTTAACTGTTGAGAAAGATTCCTTGTAATGTTGGCACAAGCATATCCAACCACCTCACCCATCCCATGAGCTGCATTAGAGTTTAGTATAGTCTTGTACTCTTAAGTTTTGATGCTACAGTTCTCTCGTTTACTTTTCTTGATTTTAACATGAAATTTTCGGGCATAACACCTATGCTTGTAGTAATTATTCCTACAGATAAATTGTGCATCCAGCATTATGAACGAGTAGCTTTCCAATAATTTAAATCAACAAGTTCTATGTGTGCTTGGTGGTTTTAACTCTTATATGGCTTGCTCAATAACTTGTGTCGGCTACACTTTGGCAGCCCTGTTGGAGAGAACAAAAAAAGTGGTGAAGTTTACAGACTATTTGATGTTGGTGGACAGAGAAATGAGAGACGGAAATGGATCCATCTATTTGAAGGTGTTACAGCTGTAATTTTTTGTGCTGCTATTAGTGAGTGAGTACACATATTTCATCCATGGGATATGGAACCTTAATTTTTTTAAACAATCACATGTTTACCATTTAATAGGAGATATTTGACTGCCTGGTTAAGGGTGTCTTTTTTTTTTTTTTCTGTTGATTATGAATAATAATGTTACCCCTAAGTATGCTTTTACCTTTGTGATTGGAGTTTCATTGCTCTCTTGCAATGTCAAGTTTTAAAACTAAATTGTTAGGGCTGTCTGATCGCATTTACCATTATTAAGAACTTACAATAAAATGGTGTCGACTTTTATTGGAATATATAACTTCAATTCTTATATAATTGTTAAAAGAAAACTGGTTTCTGTAGTAATTGTCATATTTATGTCATTGACAGTTGTTCCTTTAGCTAGGTGGCCGGCACCCTGGCTTAGGGGAGCCGACAGTACTAAAGTTTGTGCCACTTCATGTGGAGCGGGCTTAAGTCATGTGTTGTTAGCCATTGTGACTTGACATTTATAAGAGTGGATCATATGTCAAATGAAAAAGGCCTTGAATGAACTAGTATTTCTTGTTTTAGGTATGACCAAACTCTCTTTGAGGATGAAAACAAGAACCGAATGATAGAAACAAAGGAGCTTTTTGAATGGGTCCTGAAGCAGCCGTGTTTTGAGGTTTTCTTTTATGTTACTTCTTTTAAACATATATGATGGTTGAGAATGTTTTTGCTTTCCTAATTTTGTGTTTTTTGATGCAGAAAACATCCTTCATGCTTTTTCTCAACAAATTTGATATATTTGAAAAGAAGATTCTAACTGTAAGAATTAATATCATAGTAATTCTAAGCAGTAATTAAAAATTAGCATGGATTCGGATTTCTGATTGTCCACATTGTATAGGTGCCACTAAATGTATGTGAGTGGTTCAAGGATTACCAACCTGTTTCAACAGGGAAACAAGAGATCGAGCATGCATACGAGTAAGTATCTCTATACCATCTTTTTGTGATGTGGAAGCTTCAATTGATGGTTTAAATTGTGCATTGCTAGAACTGAGGGTTATTTATCAGGATAGTTTGTTGAGCTTGATGAAACAGCCAGTAGAACTTTTTTTTTACTTTAACAGTTAATGGTCAGCAACTAGAAGGTAAAATTTCCCTCTTCAGATATTGTCTGGCTCAAGCTTAAGCATCCTTGTCGCATGATAAGTTGTATCGCTAGGCTAACTGCCTTGTTGTGCATTATGAACCTGCCAAATTTGTTTTTCTTCATTCCAGCCGCTCAATGACCATCACATTGATTTTGTTCTTCAGATTTGTGAAGAAAAAATTCGAGGAGTTGTATTTTCAAAGCACAACTCCTGATCGTGTGGATCGGGTGTTTAAAATATATAGAACAACTGCCCTTGATCAGAAACTTGTGAAGAAAACTTTCAAGCTTGTAGATGAGACTCTAAGGCGCAGGAATCTGTTCGAAGCTGGATTATTGTGACCATCATGAAAGTCATTTCCTTTGCAAAAGAATGTTCATAGTTGGAAGAAGTTGATATTTTGAAAAATTAAGAAATGGGAGAAAGAGCTTCATCTGATTGACTACTGGTGGGTCCATATTTCTGCAGTCTAAAATTTTTGAATTTTCAACTAGTCTTAAGCACGTTGAAAGAAGAATATTGTTTTTTCCCCATGATTTTCTTTGACTGCTGATTTGTTTTGAGAAAAAAATCCTTCCCGTAGGATCTATTTTCCTGCCTATTATGTTTTCATTTTGAGTGAGGATTGGAATTAACATATATATATATAAAAAAAAAGATCTCTGTCCTTCCTTGCACAGTTCATCATAATGTTTATTCTTGCCCGAAGTTTGTCATTTATTACTTGGAATTTACTCTACTCCATTTTTAATACCTTTGCCTCCTAATATGCTTACTCTTTTTTTATTGGAAAAATTACTATGTCTCATATAGTTTGACGTAATACACTAGTATTCTATGAGGTTTGAAAAATATACATTTTGCCCCCTCATTTATAACCTGGAATTTACTCTACTCCATTTTTAATACCTTTGCCTCCTAATATGCTTACTCTTTTTTTATTGGTAAAATTACTATTTGTCCCATATAGTTTAACGTAATACACTAGTACCCTATAGGGTTTGAAAAATATACGTTTTGCCTCCTGTAATTTGACATAATAAATTAGTTCTCCCTGAAGTTTGAAAATTATATTATTTATCATATGAAATTTTGACATATTGTAATAATACTTTCCTGCAAGTTTGTTTTATTGGACTAATATCCCTCTCGAGTAAAAGAAAATATTTTTTTTTACTGGTGTATTATATTATTTTTCAAATTTTAGGGGTACTAGTGTATATGTTAAACTACATGCATTTATTTTTTAAATCTCACATAGATACTAGTATATTATGTCAAATTACATAGGTAAATAATATTTTTTCTCTTTTAGTTTCCGTTTTAGATCTTCAATCCACAATGACTATTCTTAAATAATTTCATTATTACTAATTAAGACATCAATTAATGATTAAAAATTTGGAAAAAAAAAATTGTTTTGTTATCCTTTGAATTCCTACCTGATATACTCTGGAATAGTTGTATTAATTGCAGATACCGAAAAAAATGGAAAAATATATTTGAAGCCCATATGAGATAGTATTTGATCTATATAATGTATGTAGCCTACAGAGATAGTTCAGATGCATTCGTTTGGCATTATTGAATTGATTTTGTTGACAAAATTCCAACTTCAGAAGGGAATACTTCCAAGATCAGTAAGGCAAAGGAAGTAACTTGTTAAAGAAGGGAGAGTATTTGTTGGGAGAATAATTCCAAGATTAGGTTAAAGGTGATGGAAATTTGAGATTACATTTGGAGAGAGAATGAATGAATGATGTGCACAATTCCAAAATGGGTTAGTTGCATTATGTGTGAAAGAGAAACCATATTTTCTGGTCTCCAAGAAAATGATCCCTTGTGCTCTGTTTTCTTTTCCTTAATCAATAAAAAGTAAAAGCAATATTCCTATATTTATGAAGATCGACATATGAAAACACTAATTACAGAAAAATTGTGCATTTTGTTATATGTGAAAATCAAATTCAAATTATAAAAAATAAATAGCTTATAATTTAATACTTGATTTGTACTTCCACCCAAGAGAAATTGAATTTAAGGAAAGAACTAATTTTGTCAAGGGCTTCTGTCCCAGTGATATAAGAGCTTTTGCTTCTGATGGGAATCTTGGATTTCAGAATGAATTTTTTAAAAGCTGAATTAGATGAAGTTATTGACAAAGTAGTTTAAAAAGTCAGTATAAGAAATCCGATTCAAAATTTGAACTCAAAATCACAGTTTTAATCTAATCAGCATATTAGTATAACCAAATTTTTTGGTTTATTATTATTATTAAACTAAAAAGGCAAAAAAATGCTTTTAAGTTCCAAAATTTAAATTCTGCACTGCAGCCTTTCCCTACAGGAAAGAACGATGAAAAAGACTTGGAAACCGCATGTGGAAAAATGCACGGCAGAATCCAAGTAGAAGTCTCTTTGATGCCAAATCAAGGGCATAATCGTCAACATACAAAAATACTCCACTTGGCTGTTGGCTCCCTTTGTATGGGAAAGGAAAAATAAAGAAGCCGAATATTTGGAAAATTGAAAAACCAGACTCCAATTCTCTTCTGGAGTTTTGCTTTGCTTTCTCTTCCTTCCCCGCCATTCTAACAAATCGGCGCAGCGCGAAATTTCCAAATTGGTTTATCTGTGTTCAAAATTTTAAAGGGCTATGTAATTTTGGGTATGAATCCACTCTGACTTGTTCTCCTTTCAGAAACCAAGAATATTCCTTTTCATCATCACAATCTAATGCTGACACAAAAGAAACTGGAAGACTATCAGGAATAGCTGAAACCCTAACCTTTTTTTCTCTATTTCCCCAGTTGGGTTTTCCCTGTTTTAATATCAGGTATGCTTTTGATCGTTTTCGCTTTACTTTTTGTTAGGATTCCACTTAAAAAGGACAGAAAATGAAAGTTATGCTCAAAGTTGCTTTTTATTTTTTATTTTTTATTTTTTGTGGTGCTCTTCAATTGGTATTTCTCTTTACATTTCCCATGAGAGCTAGTCTTTGGTTGATATAAAAACATCAGCGCTGTCAATCATGTGAAGTGAAATATAATGTATCCCATGATCGTTTTTGGGCTATATGTATTTGCATGATCTAGAGCTAAAAATGTTGCTTATTGCATACTTTTATACTGTATTGTGATTCTGAGAAAGGTTAGCTTGTGTGGTTCATGTAATTGGCCTTTGTTGGTTTGTCTGATGCCTTTCAAACAATTCTCTGACCTTCAATTACATGAAACCATTTAAACTAAATATTACAGTTTTAAGTGGTTGAATTTGTTGATTTTCTTTTCTTTGTAAAATGGGTTCTTTTTAATTGTACGGGCATAAGATATTTTGTAACTAGTCTTTGAAGGATGATAATTAAAAGGATTGCATGTAATTTAGTTTTCGAGCTTTATATATGATGTTGATCTGATCGTCTGTGTGTGGGAGCTAACTGTAGTTGTGATCTCATTGTATATATTTCCTTGCAGGTATTTTTTCCTGACTCACATTGATTGTCACTGTAAAATTTTGAGGTTCCTGAGTCTAGCATTAGCTCGGATACCCAAGTAAAAAGAATCATGTGGAACAATTGGCTGTTTTTTATGAATCTAGATGATGGATCTCCATTTATCTTTCCGAGAGATCCCCTTTTATCACAAAATTTTGGGGTTCATACATTTCCCCTGTTAAATCCATTTGTTGACAATTCTCTACATAAGTCTAGATTCCTGTACGTCCCTGGAAACATGGCTTTTCAAGAAGCACTTAGCTGCATGTCTAAGCTTGCAGGTTCTTTACTTTTTTGGTTCACTAGTGCATCAGGTTCGAATTTGAGCAACCAAATATCAGGCAATCAACATGGACCAAGACCTGGATGCAGTCAGTGTCCCAAACAAGTTAAGGACATAACTTGTACTAGGCATAATCTCATTGGGTTTCGATTCAGCTGGAGATCGAAAAGACAATGTTCTTCGCCTGTAGTTTTTGGTAAGATTTCAAGTTTCATGATGAGACTTCTCAGCAGAGAAGCTGAAAGACTGCAGTCCTTCCCTGTGCTCTCATTAGCTGCTGCTTTGGTACCATCATTTGACAACTTGTGAGTCATTTGATATTTGACAAATGAATATATTATTTGTACTTAGGTATTTTCACTCAATTTTGCCTCATACTTAGTGCAATGATTTACGACCTTTTTTTTTTTAATATATGGTTTCAGATCTTCAAAGGTATTAGCTGTTCCTTTGGAAAATAGTGATGTACAATTACATGGATCCATAGAGCAAGCACCTTGTGAGGCTGGGCACCATGGATGTTCAGGCCTTGCATTTCATGACTTAAACTGGACAAGACATGCAGTTGAGCCTAGAACTGGCATTGAGTTTCCCATCATGTTGGTCAACATTTTATCTGGAGAGAACAAATCCAGTATAACTTCAGAGGTAAGCATCAAAACTTCTTGGCATTGCCCCTGTCTGCTTAGTTTTTCATCTTCAGTAATTACTTCATTCTTACTATTCACTTTCCACCTTCATTTGTATTCTCATTGTTTGGGTTTTTTATTTAACATGTTTAGTCATGAGCATTTACATGCCACTATTGCCTTGAACTTCTACATGTAATTTCAGGTCCTTGTAGGAACTGGATCAAGAATTGTGAAAATAATCAAAATAAAGTCTCTAAAGGTTTATGCATTTGGTTTTTGTAAGTGTTCTTACTTTTCAAATTAGAATTTTTTTGTTCATACAGATCAACTCTACATATTTCGTCAGTTACATTTTGTTGTTGTTTCCTACAGATGTTCATCCTGACTCTGTCTGTGAGAAATTGGGCCCAAAGTATGCTTCCATCCCAGCAGATGAATTAAACAAATGCCGTGACTTTTATGAGGATCTTCTCAGGTATATGATCGTTTATTATGCTCATGACATTATTGGTAATTTTTCCTCACTTGTTGTTGTTTTTATGTTAATTAATGTCAAAATAATGAAATTTTCTGGATAATTCTTGTTAATTGTCTCCATTCTTTATGAAAAATTATTAGTGTAGAAATTACTGTAAAATTTTGGCCACTTTGAAATTCTCATTTATCTGACAAATTCCATGTGCTGATTATTCTTCGCATTTGTCTATTCCATGCATTAAGAGATATGTGGTTTTCTAACTTAGAGAAGGATGAGCATTGGAAACTGGATTAGTATAGAGACAATTTACAACTAGCTCATCATTTGTAAGATATCCTTGCTTTGGTTTATTTATCAATTGTATCTATGTAATTCTTGTCATGTATTGAGGGACTGCTAACATTTGTATTTTTGAACCTCTGTTCCATGTCTCTATAACTCAACAATTGTGTGCTTCTGCTCCTTTCCTCTTAATGTTCATATTAAGTTTTTATGAGTTTGCTGCAGGGAGGATATCGGCATGACTGTTCGGCTTGTCATTAATTGCAATGGGATGAAAATCAATACTGTGAAGGAGTAAGTCAAACTTTACTTTCCTCTGCACTTGAAAAAATTGGTTGACTTTGATTTTTGATTTAAGCATCATCTTGGAGTACTTTATGTGGAAAAGTTATAATTTGGTGAACTTTCATAGGGTTAAGACCATTTGTTATTAATGGGTAAAATGGGCATAACAGGGTTCAAAGGGCCAAATTGAATGCATGATAGTTGATACTGAAAAATAAGCACCATCATGCCTGTTCATTTGTGTAGTTTTGTGTGTTTGCAGTGCTTTTGAGAAATCTCTTCGCAACCGCTTGCTGAAGGTAAATTATTTGACAATTAGAAATTTCTCTTGATATAGGACATCTGCTTGTATTATTCACTTGTGCGTTCTTTTATTGATTTCCCAGACAAATCCCGATACCGATTATAATTGCCTTAAAGCTTTTGGTTCCTTGTTCACAAAAGATATTCCAATACCTGTGGTAATTCTTTTGGTGCTTAGTAATTTAATATTTTTTTCTCTTTTTTATCTTATGTCTCTGAATAATTGGTTCTGACGTCAAATGCAACATATGCAGGGAACAACAGTTGATTTTCGGCGAACAGCTGATGGGAAACTAATAACTGAAAGTAAACTACTTGCTAACAACAATAACTTATGAGAACTATTAATAACATTTAAGGCATATACAACAGAATTCATAACCAACTTGTTGGTGATTTTTTCATGCAGTTGGAGGTAATCAGATTGGAGCAGTCCATAGCAGGGATCTATGTAGTAAGTGAATTCTCTTTCTTGGTGTCTTTTCTTTTAAAAACACTTGCATAGAGAGAGAGAAAGATGTGGGGAAAGATTCTTACTGCCATTTTCACTTGACAGGGGCTTTCTTTGACATGTATATCGGAGATATTCCTGTGTCAGAGCAAGCAAAGGAAGAGATTGGCAAAAATGTAGCTGATATCATGAGAAGGTGCTAAGCTGATTCACTTCCACATTGTCATTGCCCCAGTTTTTTAAATGGGCAATTGGTTGCTGATGCAATGTACTTATTATGGGTACTTCAAAATTAGTTGTTGATCAAGATGGCGGTTGTTGGTCGGCTGTGTGAAATTCAATGTGATGGTTGGAAATCAATGCAGTGCTGCGGCCCTTTTAAAGAGCCTTGGCTAATAGGTCTTACAGTTTATTGCCATAGGTTTAGTGTATTCAAAAGGGAGGAAGTGTTAAAAGAAAAAGCAGTTGAAATTCTTTGTAGCTTTGATGGGGGTTTTCAGCTTAGATTTCTGCCCCTAACCCTAGCTAGATCATTATGATTGTGGTTATATTTATCATTATTAAAATAGAAATGTTGAAGTTAATCCAAATGAATGGTTCTATATCTGTATAATCACCTTCCAGGCTTTTATTTTTATTTTCCCACTTTTCTCTTTCACTGTAATTTTGTTAAAGGTGCCATTTGGCTGAAGTTCATAATCAATGATGCTTAGAGGTGTGAACCCTTAAATATATTTTATTTTTTTGTTTTACACAGAAAAATAGTTTCAATAGAGGAAATCATTGAAGGATTAAAACAATGTTCAAATTCTAGTAATATAATTTTTCAGCATTGAACTGTCAACTGGGTCGTTGTAGTATAGTGGTGAGTATTCCCGCCTGTCACGCGGGTGACCCGGGTTCGATCCCCGGCAACGGCGATATTTTTCAGAAATTTTCCAAGCTTTTTGCACTTAATCTATCTGGTCTTCATCTTCTCCATTAGCCATGTTTCTATTTCTAAAGTTTCTCTTGTTTCTTAAGATGGTGGGCAGGTTTGGTATTTGCTCTTAAGGATTAAGATACAAAAAGTAAATTTTGAATTTTTTTTTTTGGCACTTTATCTATCTGGTATTCATCTTCTCCATTAGCCATGTTTCTATTTCCAAAGTTTCTCTTGTTTCTTAAGACGATGGACGTGTTTGATATTGCTCTCATGGATAATAAAAAGTAAGTTCTAAATTTTTTTTTATTTAATTTACTAATTTTTTTAATTTTTATAAGCTGTTTTTTTTTTAAATTTATTTTTGAAAAAAAATATTTATTTATCTATTTCTATTAAAAATAGTTTTTAAAACTTAAGAAAAGTTAAAAAATTTTGAAAAATAATTTTTTTCAAATGCAACACCAAATAGGATATGTGATGATCGAAATTCAACTCATGCAATAAATTTAGTTGTAGAATTTTCCCTTTTATAAATAATTTTGAGAAGTGGAGAGTTTTAAGCTTAAGAAATATCTCAAAAACCTCAAGATTTTAATTCATCGAATTATTCGCGCACTTGAATATTTTTTTTCCTTAGTTCATCAATATTTATACCTCTTTCTTTCTGTATATCAATATTTTTCTTCGTACCAAACTCGAAAACTTCAATTTAGTAAAAAGTTATTTCTACTGTCCTATCTCACCATTTAGATTTGACCTTTCTTTTAGTTAGACAATACTAAATTACATATAACAATAACATCATCATCAGTCAAAACTCTTTTCATTTCTTTCTGGTACAATTTACTTTAAATCAACCTCTTTAGAAGCCATTGATTAATTATAGCAAAACAAAATCCTAATTAAGAGTAAATTATATAAATGTGTATCTAAAAATGATTTGCTTGCCATATAATTATTAAAATTAGCTAATAATGGTTGTTGGGTGAAAAACGTATAGTCCAAAACCTCCATAATAGCCACCAATTTTATCTCCCCAAATCTCTCCAATAGCTTAGCAAAAGCGCACACACACTCATATATGTAGAGTCACTAACCCCCATATCAACCAGCCATGCATACGTAAAAGTAACTGCTAATCACAAACCAAAACAATCTATTACAACCATAGCCATCATTTCTTTTTCTTGTTTAATTAGAGAAAATTGATTCTGAAAACAAACTATCTCTAAATAG
The DNA here is from genome assembly GCA_949630135.1 of Balakata baccata. Taxonomy (NCBI): domain Eukaryota; kingdom Viridiplantae; phylum Streptophyta; class Magnoliopsida; order Malpighiales; family Euphorbiaceae; genus Balakata; species Balakata baccata. The sequence continues at coordinate 34,316 of CATIWF010025771.1, forward strand.
AAAAATCACAACTACTTTCCTTTGCCTTTTAAGAAGGCAAATATAGGACCATTAGGAATGGCCTGTTATTCCTCTTCAAGTTGTATTAATTTTTTTCTTTTTTCTGTGATGTTTCCTTCTTTCTTTCGTTCGGGGGGATAAATAAATTTTTATTTTCTTGTGCTTAATTTCCTCCGAATTTTTTTTTTAAAGCATCCTTGAACATGGTTAGCTTTATGAAAACTTCATTTACTATTGTTGTGGTATGGTTAACCCTCTTTCAAGGACTTTTGATAGCTGTTAATGGGCATTACAACTACAAGGAAGCCCTTGCTAAGTCCCTTATTTTCCTCGAAGCACAAAGATCAGGAGCTCTCCCCCCAAAAAACAGGCTACCTTGGAGAGGAGACTCTGCCCTTGAAGATGGTAAACTTGCCAGTGTGAGTCATCCGCTCTTTCTTAGTATATATGTACATGTATCTAACCAATATCAATGTTCAAGCAGTAATTTTTTTTGCACATGCGAGAATATTGAGACCGGTTTGATCTATAAAATAATTTGATGATTTGGTGATAGAGCTGTGATGAATTCAAATATTCAGATGAACCTCCTTGTATAAAAAAAATAACTAATTGATGGATTAGATTTGAAAAAAATTTTACTATATGAATGTATAAGATAACCATAAAAAAATGTGGTAAATTACTTTTTGACATATCATTTTCTCATTATATTAGTCTACATAGACAAATATTTTCTCTTTACAAAATATGGTTATTAATATATATGATATAATTATTAGACCTTGAAATAATTGAAGAAAAGGAATGAAAATAAATAAAGTAAAATTTAAAAAGTGATGAATTTGCAATTTATATATAGGTGGACCTTGTTGGAGGGTATTATGATGCAGGCGACAATGTGAAGTATGGATTGCCTATGGCTTTTACTGTAACCACTCTTTCATGGAGTGCTATTGCTTATAAAAGAGAGTTAGAAGCTACGGGTCAGATGAAATATGCTATTGATGCAATCAAATGGGGCACTGATTATTTACTAAAAGCCAGCAGTAGACGCAATCGTTTGTATGTGCAGGTAATTAATTAAATTAGTTATACTAATTAATATCATATTTAATTATAGTATGGTTTTTTTTTTAATTATTCGAGGTGGGAGACCCAGTAATGGATCATCAATGTTGGGTTAGACCAGAAAATATGAGGACACCAAGAACTGTGTATAAGATCGATGAAAACCTGGAACTGAGATTGCAGCAGAAACAGCAGCTGCCATGGCTGCTTCATCCATTGTTTTCAGACCTTTAAATCGAACCTATGCTCGTCGTCTGCTCAACAAAGCCAAACTGGTGATCTTTTTCTATGTTAATGCTTCCTTTTTTTCTTAATCTCCTCTTCATATATATAAGAAAAGAATCTTAATTAAAGTTTTGTTTGTGGGCTAATTGTTTTTCAGCTTTTTACATTTGCTAAATCACACAAAGGAACCTATGATGGAGAATGCCCCTTCTATTGCTCTTATTCTGGCTACAATGTAAAAAAATTTTTGTCTCTTAGCATTCCTTGATTTTCCCTAGTACTTGAAAATGAAAAGGAAAATAAAAATGAAACTGGGAAATGCGCAGGATGAGCTAATGTGGGCAGCAACATGGCTATACTTGGCCTCCAGGAAATCCATTTACTTAAACTATGTTATGTATGAAGCTATTAATGCTAACGTTGCTGAATTTAGCTGGGATCTCAAATATGCCGGAGCACAAATCCTTCTGAGTCAGGTACTTACCCTTTTTCTTGGTTCGTCTCTGTCAATTGAGTGTGAGTCAAATAATTTGATTCCATTTGTCTAAACAAATTGGTGTTCTTTTACATATTTTCAGTTTTACTTTCAAGGAGAAAAGGGCTTAACTGCTCATAAAAATGCAGCTGACAGTTTCATATGTTCAGTTCACCCTCAAAGCCCTTAACATCAAGCTTTTATCTCTCCAGGTTTTATTATTTTTCTGATTCCTAACTAACAAGATGATTGGCAGTTGTCGTAATAGTTTCAACAGAAATTTTTAGATATACTTTACCTACCATGTGATTCATAGACTAATTTAATTATTAAATAACATATATGTATATTGTATTTATTTCAACCAATGAGAATAAAATAATTAAATGCATGTCAAAACAGTGATTGGATTAGTCTCTTGAAACTATTATTGGACATGTTACCATAAATTTAATATTACAATTGGATTAGTTTATGGATGATACAATATACATAATTACCTAAAAATTTCTCTAATTTCAATATGTGTATATATTTCATAGAAATTATTAGTCATTCATCCATAAACTAATTCAATCTTAGAGACTTGAATCAGTTTTGTGATGGCGTTGTAACAATTAATAATGTTTCAGGTGGTCTGCTGCACTTGAGAGACGGAGCCAACACTCAATATGTCACAGGGACTGCATTACTATTCGCTGTCTACAGTGACATCCTCAAGGAATACAATCAAAAGGTCACCTGTGGAAACGTGGCCTTGGACCATACTTGCCTCATGCAATTTGCTCAGCAACAGGTATATATACACATATAAATTAATTAATTAATCAAATTATAATTATAATTAATTAAATATTAATGGTTGTCGTAAATTAAATTGAATTGCAGATGGATTACTTGCTAGGAGACAATCCACAGAAAAGATCATACATGGTGGGATTTGGAAACAATCCACCAGTCCAACCCCATCACAGAGGAGCTTCAGTTCCAATGTCACAGGCGAATTTACAAATAACCTGCCCCATGAGCTTCGTCAACTGGTTTCAGGATGATAAACCAAACCCTAATGAGCTAACAGGTGCCTTCGTCGGTGGGCCTGACAAATACGACAATTTCGTGGACAAAAGGTCTGCTTCCTCGTATACCGAGCCCTGTACCTACGTTAACTCCCTTGCTGTCGGTGTTCTTGCTAAATTGGCAGCATCCTAGCTAATTCATTTACATCTCTGAAAGAAAATGCCAATTCAAATGGAAGCCTTTCCCTCTCCATCCCTCAACTTATCTACCTTATGTATCATCATGTAATTTCATTTATTCGTGTAGAAGGTTGGAATTTTTCTCAGCTACTCAAATTTTTGCCTTTTTTTTTTTCCATTCTACAACCACTATATATATATATGATTTTGAATTTTTTGTTTTATTTTTAGCTTTTTCCTTAATTTTTTTTCACTGTTAAATTCTCTCTCTCTGCTTTATTTATAAATAGACTCAGTAAGAAACAAAAAATGCAGCCGGCGGAATTGAAAATTTAGTCTGAAATCGACTAAACCGTAAGATTAATGCTTATCACAATCTTAGTCCTATGAGACAAGGAACTTCAACTTTATTGCGTATTGATACCGATACAAAACGTTCAGAATATATTTTATAATTTTTAAAAAATTAGAAATATATTTTTTAAGTGAAAAATATAATTTTTTTATAGAAAATATAATTTATTAAATTTTATATGAAAATAATATTTTTGAATTTAATTATTTATAAATTTATTTCTATATTTTTAATATTTATATGTATCCGTGTTCTAATATTTGTATAAATGCCGTATCTATATTTGTGCTGCATAGTCTTAGATGCTTCCAGGAAACTTATATTTGACAAATCAAAGAGGTGAAATTGTATGCCAGATAACTGGATAAGGGCTGTGTCTCCTTCCTTGAAGATTACCAGGAACTATTCAGTTTTATGAATCTTAATTAGGAAACATATACATTTCAAATTAACCCCATTTGTGCTTCTATATATGCACACATAATATAATTAGTTTCATGGAACAAAATGAGAATGCCATGGATTTTTGAGTACGGGGAGGAGGCTGTGGATGAACCTACCTCACCCACCACCACCTCCTCAACGACTTCCTCCATTGGCAACAACAGCGGTCTGTGGCTGAGCGACTCACGGGAAAGTGAAGATTGCAAGGAGGAGAATGAGGTGGAAAGCCCCTTGAAATTAGGCAAACAAGGTTTAATGGATGCCTTGGAGGAGGCTTTGCCTATCAAGAAAAGCATATCAGAATTCTATAGTGGAAGATCAAAGAGCTTTGCTTGTTTGGATGAGCCTTCATCTTTCACTTCCATTGAAGAGATAGCTAAAAGGGAGAATGCTTACCACAGGAGAAGCAGAAATCTGCTGGCCATTAATCATTTGTGGGCCAAGAAAACAAAGAAACCAATTGTAACTAGCTCAACCCAAATCAGAACAGAGACTCTTGGGGTTGCCTTGAGTTGCTCCGAAAGCATAAGCAGTACAAATTCAGAATATTCTATCTCAAATTCCACTCGTCGGGATCCTTTTGATTCCAAGTCTTCTTCTTCGCATTTAAATTGCAGTGCATCTTATACCAATTTAGTATCATTTTCATGTCCGAAACAAAATGCTCTTCGGAGAAGATCAGTTTCCTTGCCTGATTTACGTGTTCCACAATATTGTCCTAAAAGTCTAAAACTATTTGAAAACCAGGATTGACGAACAGTTGTATTTGTTGCTGGCTGTTGAAGTGTGGGAAAATGGTAATAGCCAATACTGTAATTTTTAAATTCAACCAGCAAACTGTATATCAGGAAAGGAAAATACTATTTTACACGAATTCTTGTTCATAGGAATTCCTGCGTACAGCCAAATTCATCAGGAAATTAATGTATATATGTGAATTTTAATATTAATTTGTTTCAGTCCAAGTAATTTAAATTAATTTATTTGCCATATATATCAAGAAGTGAAACGCACAGTTTTATGGTCTTGCAGTTTTATTTCTCGTTTGGTTCTTAACTTGTTATTATCAACCAGATTCAGTAGTACTCAATATTACAATTTCGTGTTAATTTTATCTACGTTGACTTAATTTTAGTATTATATTCCAGGAGAGTTAATTGTTTTGTTCTATAAAAATCGCCTAACAGTAAAATCATTTTCAATTATTTTTCAACAGCCAATAATCAGAAAAGTTGTGATATCATTCTAGTAATCACATAAAACATGTCATGTTACTATATAGATTAAATAAAACATAAATATACAGGTCAAATAAGTTTTGACATTTCAATTGACACTATTTCTAATTTATGATATTAACACAATACTAAATTATAAATATACATGGCATTCCATTAGATTATAATATCAAAAATAAACCGGTAAAACTAGCATTAAAAAAAATCTAACGAATTATAATTTTTTTCTTTTATACTCTTACTTTTCTTCTACCAAACAATATATAATAATAATAATATATTATATGCAATTAATTATTATATAATATAATTATTAAATTACATATTAGAAAGAAATATAACATAATTAATTATATTTGTATTGTTATTTTATAATTTTGAGTTATTTTTGTAATTAAAT
>CATIWF010025773.1:0-12571 GCA_949630135.1 Balakata baccata
AAAAAAAATTGATGAGAACAGGTCTTTATATATTTCCTATAATTCATAAATATTAAGGATTTAGACAAATAATATGTGAAGTATAAAACTACAAACATACTATGAAGTAATTATGATCACAATCTATAATTCTTTTATGGATTGGCAATTTGACCTTTTTTAACAATTTTCTTCAAACTATATTATATATATATATATATAAGTCAACAAATGTGTACTCTCTCAGTTGCCAATGATGCATTCATGAGAAAAATACCAAAACCCTCAATCTCTAATTTTTATTTGCCACCTGCAATATTATTGTCAGTTTTAATCAATTTTTATTTTTATCATTGAAATATATAAATTCTCTTTATTATGAGCAAAATATTTTATTTATTATTTCGAATATGCATGGTCCAATATGTAGAGATCTGCTTTGTCATTTTATTTGCCCCACGTGTGTTCATATTAAGCACAATTGATTCTACATTTGTTATACTAATTTAGCATGATCTTTTGGAATCCAATGAATTAATTCAAATCTATTAGTATTTAATTTAAAATGATGTGAATGAATTAATGTTGAATTCTTCGAGCTAAAAATTTTAAATTTGAATTTTAAATATTTATATAGCTATTTTAAATATTTTTAAAATAATATTTTACCGCATTTTAGAATTATATCCAATATGATGTGAATTATTTAAGTTAATTTCGAATATATATATATATATCCTTTATTACTAAATTTTATCAAGTTGCATGCGTATTTTTGATCCTTTAATCAAACCATATTTGCATCTCCGGCCCCTCTCATTGGAAAACGACTTCTTCTTTGACCATCTTTGACAAAGTTAAAGCATGCATTGCATTTGAAATCTTCATTTAATACCATTGTTTAATTACGTTTACAAAAATATCCCAAATCCATAAAAAATACTATAGTGAACAAGAGTTCAAAGAGAAATACAAGTACCCAAAAAAAAAAAAAAAGAAGAAATACTAGTCAAATTTTTTATAATATTTTTATTTTTTTTTATTTAATTAAGTGAATAATGTGTAGATAATCTCGGTGATATGGCGTCCTCCTACAGATTGGATGAAAGTAAACACAAATGACTCGACACTTAGAGCATTTGGGATATCTGGAGCTAGTGGAGTTTTTAGAAACAAGCGTGGATATGCAGTAGGAGCGTTTGCGCTGCATCCTGGCATAGGGCATGCCTTCGAAGTAGAAGGCAGCAAATTTTGCTATATGAAAAGCAAAGGCAAATGCGTGGCTACATTTATAGATAGAATGTGATTCAACTTATTAATATCATTAGGAATAGAGGCAGTGAGATGGTTGGTATGCTTGCAGTTTTATGGTAGATATGCAAATAGCCAGCTCTCATATTTTTTGCGGAGAAAACAAGATGACCGACAAGCCAGCTAAATTTGGAGTAGCATCAACAAGCAATCAATGGTAGGGTTCAAGGCTTGATTTCTACTCAAACTTGATTAATTTATGATGATCCAAGGAGTAGTGAGCATTTTCGGTTTATGCAATTCTTTGGATAGCTAAATTCTTTTTTTTTTCTTTAATTTTAATAGATTTTGAACATAAATAGATGATGAATAAGCTAAAGTTGTGCTAACTTAATTGGAATTGTTACGTGCATGTCTAATTTTTAGCTTCAATTTAAAAACAAAAAAGTAAATAATATGCATTTATACTTTTAATATGATAAGACTCACATAAAAAAAAAAATATTATTCACATGATGAAATTAAAAAGACCAAAATAGATAATATAGTATGTGTAGATACTATTTTCATATTTTAAATTAAATTAAATACTGACATTTGATTTATGCGCAGACTTAATTAATTTATGATGATCCAAGGAGTAGTGAGAATTTTCGGTTTATGTAATCCTTTGGATAGATAAATTTTTTTTCCCCTTTAATTTTAATAGTATTTTGAACTCAAATAGATGATGAACAAGCTAAAATTGTACTAATTTAATTGGAATTGTTAGGTAAATGTCTGATTTTTAGCGTTCAATTTTTTTTAATAGAAAGAGTTTTTGAATTAGAATTTCTCTTTAAAAAAAAATAAAAAATCTTAAGTGAGACTAAAATCAGAACAAAATTAAATAATTTCGGTCCGTAAAATGAATAAAAATATTTGTAATTTACATAAAGATAATATTTACCAATTAATTAGCAAGAAAAAATATCGGTATTTAATTTAATTTAAAATATGAAAATAGTATCTACACTTACTATATTATCTATTTTTGTCTTTTTAATTTCATCATGTGAATAATATATATATTTTTTCATGTGAGTCTTATCCTATTAAAAGTATAAACGCATATTATTTACTTGCAGTCTATATTACCAATTGAGTGACAATCTAGTACATTAATTTGTCAATATTTAATTATAAATGTGTTAGTACCAACTGCCAAAGCCATTTTTGGCTGATTCAAATGTACTCGTCATTTGCTTACCTCATCAACCAATATTAGTCCATTAAATAATAATTAAAAAAATTATAACTATATTTTACAATTGATTTTGTCCATATTAGAACGTCACTCATGTGTGTGTAATTTAAAAATTTTAATTTCCAGCCTGGAAAATACTGATCAGTCTAAAGATTTACTCGACTAATTAAATAATTAATTGGTTACTTTAAACATAATCTAGTCTTGGTTTTTGTGTTCGTGTGAGTGAAATCCTCTTTCCTGGAAATTGCTATGAAAAAATATTAGAAAAATGAAAATGGGGATATGCCTTTTCCTGGATTTGGACTTTTATTCAACCCATGGCACATCATATTTTGGCATATTGAATATATCTTCTAGTATAAATAGGTAGCTCAGCCAACCAAACCAAACCAAACCAAAGTAATACTGCTGGTTGAGTTCTTTCCGTAGGCTGAATTTAAGCTAAAAGATATTTCTGAAGGAGTGATTGTATGTGTTGAAGACTTAAAGATAAAGAAAGAAAGATGGGGAGAGCTCCTTGCTGTGAAAAGATAGGATTAAAGAAAGGGCCATGGACACCTGAAGAAGACAAGATTTTGATTTCTCACATTCTAAAACATGGCCATAGCAATTGGCGTGCTCTTCCTAAGCAAGCTGGTAAATTTTTTATGGGGTTTTCTCTACTGGCTTCAGCTGTCATCTTCTTAATTGGTCATTATAAATAATTACCGTAATTATATATGGAATTAATTAATTGTGGAGGATTGTTTTATCTTTGATCTTTTCAGGTTTATTGAGATGTGGAAAGAGTTGCAGACTCCGATGGATAAACTACTTAAGACCAGACATTAAGAGAGGAAACTTCACCAAGGAAGAAGAAGACGCCATCATTAAGTTGCATGAAATCCTAGGAAATAGGTACTCTCGACTTATTGGATTTTCTTATAAACCACGGGCATTCTCACCTTTGTTAATTTAATCATAGTTAATTATTCTTGAAAATATGTTAAGAAAGTTTTTTCTCCTTCCATTTTACAGGTGGTCCGCAATTGCTGCGAAATTGCCAGGAAGGACAGACAATGAGATTAAGAATGTGTGGCACACCCACTTGAAGAAAAGGCTAAAACAAAAGCATGAAACCAATGATCAGCAACATGTGACAGTTCAAAGTTGTGATGATCCCACCATCATTAACCAATCAGAATCCCTGAATTCCCAAATTCAAACTCTTCCAGGATTATTTGAAAGCCCAAAGCATGAGACCATGTCCCCTCAGCCATCTTCCAGTGACTTTTCCAGCACAACAACTGATAATTCCATCGCCACTGCTGAAACAAACAACACCCCCATGACAAAACAAGAAAACATGGATTTAGAGGAGATTTTTCCGGTAATCGATGAAAGTTTTTGGTCGGAATCATCCAACGTTCTAGATGTATTTCAATTAGAATGGCCAACAAATGATATGGAATCAGGGTATTTTGACAACGGTCCAAAAATTGATGATGGTATGGATTTCTGGTATAATCTTTTTGTTAAATCTGGAGGAATTGAAGGATTAATATAATTTGGAGAAGGCAAATTAAACTTATGTACATCAAATTTTCCCAAGTAGGAAAATGTTAATTTTCACCATTAACATACAAATTTCTTCGGAAGGCCAAAATTGTCCGACAGGAAGATCCATTGACGAAGACAATTAATGAAATGCCAGTTTAGATGTAATGAAAATTCTAAGTATCCACTGGTGTGGATAATTTTTGAGGGGACATTAAAGGAAGACGTGAAAATTAAGGTTAGGAAAGTTTTTATATAGTGAAATGTTTATTTAAATTATAGCAGATACTCTTTTTTTCTTTTTCTCTCTTTTTTTTTTTTTTTATAAAAAGATTATAGTAAATACTCTTTTCTTTTCATTGAATTGATATTTTTTGTAATACTTTGTACCATGTTGACTATAATGTCCAATTATATATTTTGCATCAATTTTTTTATTAATTTAACTGAATATAATAGAAGAAGATAGGGTCATTTTGATTGAAAATGTAATACCTTATGTATTTTGTATCATGTAAATATTTTGAATTTTTAAAGAAAATATGGTGCAATATCAGAGGCAACTAATTGCTGGAATATAGGACCTGAATTTTGTTTAAATTTACTGTATGATGATTTTGGTGGTTGTGAGTATTTCTGTTTTGTTTATTCTTTTGTAGAGACGATAACAGATACGAATTTTGCAGATATTCGCTCAATGCAAATTCGTATAAACCCTAATAGATAATCCTATTAGAGTTTTGATATGAATATGAGTAGAAGTTATTGGATATCTGCTACCCGATATATATATATATATATATATATATATATATATATATATATATATATAAGATTTATTTTATAGTAATTTATTGAATGTAATGATATAATTAATTATTTTTTTATGTGTTGTTGAATTTAAAATGTAATGGAAGTTGAAATTTTAAAATATAATTTTTTTATCATAATGTAGAATATTTAAATTTTATTGTTTTAATGTTATTTTTATACGATTTGATGAATTATTTTAATTTAAATGTGTTACATTTTTATTTTGTTTGTTTTATTTTATTTTGTATTAATTTATAATATATTGTTTGTATATTTTTTAATTTTTAATTATTTAGTTAGTTTGAATTTTATTTTATTTTGAATTTTTTAATGATAAACGGGTAATACTAATTGGATTTAAGACCGATACGGATAAGTATATATATAAAATTGGATTCGAATATGATATTTTTTATGAATACCCTATCAGTTGTCATTCTTAGTCTTTTGGATAGTTAAACATTGATGTAATCTTCCATTTTAGTTTCAATGATATTTTGAATTTAGGTATATGATGCGAATATTACAATTATACCAAATTAGTTGGGATAATTTGATGAATTTCTGATTCATGATTTCAATTTAAAAAAAAAATTCAATACTTTAAATTTTAAATTTGCTTAATTAATTGAGTAGCTGAATTATTCGAAACATTGATGAAATTAGTCCGAACAATGCTTGATTTTATATATTTATAAAAATTGAATTAAAAAAATGATTTATTCCCGATAAATTCATTACATAAATTGCAATATTTTGAAGGAAAAATTTTTCCAAAGATAATATTGGAAATTCTTATGTTAAGACATGTAAGCCACTTTTTTTTTTTTTATCATCAGTATATAAATAGATGTATCAATTGAACTAATCTAAATTTTTCCCAATTTAATTTCTTATATACCATCACAAAAAGATTAAAAATTTTAATTCAGGAAATAAATAAAAAACGCAACCTTAAATCTACAATAAGATTAAAATAGTTTAACATCGTAAGTAATCTGAAATGAATTGGTTACTAAATTAATGAAATCAATACAGAGAGCTATATCATAATTTTTGAAATTTCAAGTCTAATTCACTGGATTGTTTTATTTATTTATTTTTTAATTTATATGTATTCCGACTTTTTCTTTTTCTTTTTTTCCCCTCTATGGTAAAAAAATGTGTATATATAATATATTGTGATTAAACTTGATAACCAGTCCAAAAACTCATGGTTTTTGCTTTGGTAAATATTAATTCCCAATTATGAAGTATTTTTGATATTGATATATTTTTTGATACTGATATAAAATATTTTAAATGCGTGTTGTAATTTTATAAAAATTAGAAATATATTTTTTTAAATAAAAAATACATTCTCTTTTAAAAAATCTAAAATCCTTATATAATACTAATAATTATTCAATAATTTGATAGTATGTCATTTTTGTTTAATTTTTATATAAAAATAATAATTTGTAATTGTATATCTTGAATTTAATTATTTATAAATTTAACGCAATATTTTTAATATTTACATATTTTTTCTACTTATTTGTATTTACTTTTTGTAAAGAAAAAATTTGGTCGATTGTCCACATTTATTTTCATTCCTACCTAGCGAGCTCATCATCGTCTTTCTCTTTCTTCGTCTCTATCAACATGCTCCTCCTATTTATCTAACATGATAGCCAAAGGTTGAGTCTCTGGTGGGTGACTCAAGTATCAAAGGGCGATTCGAGCAGTTTTGTAGCAAAAAAATAAGAGAAATTTCCAGTACTAGTGGGCGATTCGAGCATTTTTGGAGTTAGATTTTGAATTTTGATCGCTGGCAGAATTGGTAGAGACTATTGCAAAATTTGATGTTAATGGGCAATCTCAAAGCCACAATTAGTATAAGATGTTTGTTTGGTATATCTATGGAGTTACAGATAAATTTTTTTTTAACAAAGTTTCTTTTTTTTTTTAAATCACTGAGGTATACCCTAGATATTCTCAATGAATTCTTAAGAAATTTTTAAGATATATCAAAGGTATTTTCAGGAAATACCCAAATTATTCCCAAGGTATACTAAATGTATGTCCAAGATATTCCGAAAGGTATATTAAACTGTTTATTTGAGAATTTGATATGTTTTGAATTGTAATTGAATTCTATTATTATTTTATTCTTTTTTTTAATGATCAATTCTTCTTGTTTTGATTTTTTTGTTATTTATTGGTGAAAATTAAATTAATATATGCTGAAAGTATACTGAAGGTATATTGTCTTAGCATATTTTTGGTAACTTTTTATATTTTGATATTGTTATTTGAGAATCCGTGATACTTTGAATTTTAATTAAATTCTTCTTCTTTTTCTTCAATGATTTAATTGTTTAACAAGTTTTTTTGGTTCTATTAAACTAAGATATGACTAAAATATGCTTAAAATCCTAAATTAAGATATGTCCAAAATATATCAAAGATATGCCGAAAATATACCGTCTTGACATATATTAAAATGATTTTGAGATTTAGGTACTGTTTGTAATTTTAGAAAGTTATTTTCAGTAAAATTTTAAAAAAAATTCGAGCGCCGGCAAATTTGTAATTTGATATTCGCTTTTTGGTGATTCCGTAAATTTTTCTTTTATAAATGTGTTGAGATATGTAAAATATTTAATTCTATTTTTTTTTCTTTCTTTTAATTTTTTAGTTAGAATTACTAAGCTGTATTTTTTTTATTGATTGATGTGAACTATAAATAGTGTCAGGATGTTACTTTCTCTTTTTTGAATGAAGATTAATTTTCGTTTTCTCTTGTTCTCTCTTTATTACTTGAACATGCAATCAGATTCAACAAAATATTTTTAGTATCTATATCCATATCTACGCTATATAGATTTCCAAATAAATGTAGGTAAATATTGACGAAAAGATAAAGTGAAAAGTCGATTTCTCTCCGATTTCATTGGGCTAAAATTTGGAATTTCTACCAAGTGGAAAAAGCCATTAAATTTGAAGTTAGGAAAGATCATTGTTAACCGCTGCTCTGCTCAATTAAGCCTTTTTTTTTTTCCTTGATGAAACTTTAGATATAAGATTGTCTATAATAAGAACATCATTCCATTATTAAATGTAGATAAATAAAAAAAAGTTTATTCTCCTTCACCCAGAAATCTGTCATATTCGGAGTTTGAATTATCTAATTTGTTAAAAAAAAAAAAAGATCAAATGTGTCATGAAGCCCTCAATGATTTAAAAGAAAAAAAAATCTGAATGTGAAAATTTGAATTTTTTTTTATTAAAATTTATAAATTTTAAAAGAACTGTATATTTAAGATTCAAAGATAAAATTTATAATTAAATTGAAAAGATTCGCAAAGAACAAAGCTATCATTCAGCCAAGTCAAGTCAAAAGATTTTACTTTAGTAAAGCACCTTAATGGAATCCATTAAATGCATATACATATTGAATTTGACTTATCATTCTTCTCAGTTCTCCCCTGCAATTTTCCTAGAGATTGGTACACTTTTCCATCTTAATTACTCAATTTTTCTTAATTTTAGTTTAAGAAATGTGTAATGTTTTCCTTCTAATTAAATTATCTTCACAGTCATTAATTTTAATCACTCACATAGTCATATTCTTACGTTGTTTATTACTTTATTTAAACACCATATTAGAGTGCTTGAAATTATTGTTGGGTGTTGAAAAAAGTAAATTTTGACTTTTTTTTTAATTAGTTGACTGATTTTTGTAAATATTTTATAAACTATTTTTTAAAAAAATATTTTCAGAAAAATCATAATTACTTATTTATCTCCAAAAAATAGTTTTAAATTTTAAAAATTTTAAAAAAATTAAACGTAATTTTTTCCCAACGCAATGTTAAATAGGCCTTTAACCAAATTGAACGTGATTTTGACAATATATTTAAAAAGCTATTAATTTTCGCATTCTTCTTTCATAATGGCCAAACATAAAATATTGCTGTTGAGTATTTGATTTTTTATTTTTTTTAGCTATAACTTTTTCCTCTACGATTTCTCATCTCATATGTTGGTTTTAAAGAAATTAATTAAGACTTTGATGTCGAACTTATGATTTTATTTGAAATTAAACTTAGCTATCCTAATTCAACAAATCCCAGGTAATCTAATCATGGACGGCCGATTTATTCAATACTTGATAGTTTGTTCTCCTTGCTTGCCCTACTTCATATCAATGTTAGATTTTAATAAATATATTTTCAATTATATTTTTTCTTAAATAAATTTTGAAAAATCAAGATATTGAATTTGTAAATCTCCATGTTTTGAATTCGAATTATAAACAAAACTAAAGAAAAAAACGGTTCATATATAATAAAAACTAATATTTTATAAATAAAAAAAAGAGATCTTTTTTACATAGCTAAATTGTCAAAAAGTATGAACTTTTAGAGTTTGTATAAAAAATAATATGTATTTTTAATTTTTTCTATTAAATTTTAATTTAGATATTTCATCTAATTTGGTAAAAAAAATTATTTATGTTCCAGAATTTTTTGATAAATAAGTTGATTAGTCAATGTCGAATAAGTATTGAAATTGCATCACTTTTTACCATCACACCAAATTTCTTAACATGAACTCAGTCTCTGTCGTGCATATTTCGTGGTTAAGTTTGTTGTGATGTAAATATTCAAATCCAAAATTATTGACTGAATCTTTATTACCACAGAAAAGACCAAAAAGGAGGAAACAACCTTTCCAAATGCGACTTTTCCCCTTTTATGGTGCAACCATTTTGAAAGAATTTTATCTAAAACTCGGACCACACCTTTAGAAAATTTTAACAGATGACTTCATTCTCCGCCATAAACCAACAATTCTAATTTCTAAAAGCCCTGACTAGTGGCACATGAAGATGACAATGAATCAGGATTAGATTCATCCTGTTCATTTGAAGAAAATCTTTGCTTCTTTTCTAACAAACGACACTTATCAAGATTAGAATCCACCAATAATTTTAAATTTTGAAATAACTATTTTTCCTTTTTCTTTTTCACTTCATTATTAGGAGTGGCAAACTCACTCGTACCCATTTGCCAACCCATATCTCGACAGTTCAAAATATACATAGATTCAATCTGTTTTAATCTAATAATATATGGATATGTAAGAATTGGATATGGATATCCATTTAAATTAATATATAAATTTTTTTACTCCAAATTTTTATTAAATTTCTTATTTTATAAAAACTACTAAATATATTTGTCATTTTTAGTTTTTTTATCTGTTTACCGTATATTTATTACCGTTTTTTACTTTAACAAATCATCAATTTTTATAGTCAAAAATTAATTTCTTATAAAAGTTTTCGAAAGAATTTAAAAAAAAAATTAATAATTACATATTTAAATTGTCAAATCTATCTATTTGGAGCACCGATCGATACATACGAATTAAAAGATAGAAAATTGAGTGTATTGTATTTGAAACAGAGCCGATATAATCAAAGTCTAACAATGGACTTAAAGAAAATGAAGCATTAGTATATGAATTTGTGATATTAAGCTATCAAGTGAAACCGATAATATGGGTAAAATTGTAATTTTATGATTTTTGTTCCAATACACTAGTTATGAGCCGATAACACTAGGACGTAGGGTATGTCAAAAATAAACTTGTAAATAAAATTTTACATCAAAATTCATTATTTTAGAGTTCTAAATTAATGAAATAAAATTTAGGTCCTGGTTTTATGAAGTATAAAAAAGATAGGAAAATGAAAAAAGATATTTGTCATAATTTAAAAATAAGTGAGACTAATTATAATTTAAATTTATTAGAATTTAATCAATTTAATATAAAATTTTAATTTTTTTTACGGTAAAATTTACTTTATTAAATTGTTTATAAAGTTTTTAGAAAAGCTGCTGAACGTATTACCTATTTTTTATCTGTTTACCTTAAAAATTTTCAATGTTATTTTTTTGAAATTATTTATTAATAAATAATATATTCTATGATTTTCAATTAATTTATATTTATTATTAATTTTTTACTGTAAAAAAATTATCATTTATATACTTTCAAAAATTATCAATTTTTACTGTCCAAAATTAAATTTTTCAAAAAATAGTTTTTAATTGAAATTTTTTTAAAAAAATTATTAGTTATATGTTTACACTATCACGTTACAAGAATCTAGACC
Organism: Balakata baccata; assembly: GCA_949630135.1. NCBI lineage: Eukaryota > Viridiplantae > Streptophyta > Magnoliopsida > Malpighiales > Euphorbiaceae > Balakata > Balakata baccata. The sequence continues at coordinate 10,998 of CATIWF010025773.1, forward strand.
AGATAAGTTGAACCAACCAAAAACCAAAAGTGTTGTATTCAAAACAATGCTAATACGATCAAAACCTAACTATAGACTTAAAAAAAGTGAACAATTAATATACGAATTTGTGATGTTAAGCTATCGAATGAGATCGATAAGAGAGGCTAAATCGTAATTTTATGATTTTCAGTCTAATACGTGAGCTGTGAGCTAAAAATATCGAGACATGATATATAAGACAAATATGTGAATAAAATTTTACGTATAAATTCATCCATTTAGAGTTCTAAATCGAAGAAATAAAATTCAGGACCCAACTGTATAAAAAAGAAAAGTGAGATTAAAAATAATATTTATTATTATTAAATTTTAAATAATAATAATAAGAAATTATTTGAAATATTTAATGACAAAAATATATTTCTAATTTTTTTTAAATATTTAATAAGAAAGTCAAATTTTAAAATAAGTTATTTTATATATTAAATGGGTAATAATTTGTTTGATATTACATTTGGAAAAAACGTTTTTTAGAAATATTTTTTTTATATTTTTAAGTTTTGAAAGCTTAATTTTAGGTAAAAACAGGTAAATTAATAACTTTTTCTAGAAGCATATTTAAAAAAAAAAGTTTATAAAAAATTAAAAAAATTAGTCAATTAAATAAAAAAATTCAAAATTAGCTTTTAGAACATTTAATAGCAATCCTAAACACTCTCTAAATGGATTGATTAAAATGAATTAGGATTAAATGAATATGAGTACCCGTAATAATTAAATGGCTCGCAAATTGATTAATGAGTAGCAAGCAACTCAACACATTTAAACTCAATTCATACCCATCCATTGGCCACCCTTACTCATGAGCATAGTTATCAAAACTGGACTGCATTCAACCGGAAAAATTGCAAATCAGGCCTTAGGCAGCAGATTTGACCAAGAGAAATGGGAGATTTTTAGACCACCTCAAGAAAATGCAAACCAGATGATTCAGCCGCAAATCGGCTGACCCGATTGGATTTTAACAGTTTTTTCTAATTTGGTGAATTGGAAATTCACTTAGCAATATCATTTTTACATAGGGTGAGAGTTGAACTGGGGTGTTTAAAAGTAATTCTCAAACTTTTATTATCAGACCACTTGTGATTTGTGGTTAAAAAGATAATTTTTTATATTAATTTCATTTACAAATGAACTTATCTAGATTTACATAATATTAACTATTTATAAAATTATTCATATTATTAAAAAGAGATTCATATAAAATCAATATTTAGTTTTTTTATATTTTTATTATAAAAGTAAAAACTTGACAAATAAATAATTTTTGAAATTATTTGATATCTTTGAATTATAAATATTTATTATCATGACTATGTATTATATTATCAATAGTTCAATATATAATTATGCATGAATTTAATTTTTCATAAAAGTATTAACATTATTTAAGAAATATATATATTTAATAATTTTGAATGTACATATTTGTATTTATCTTACTAATATATATCATGGTAAAATTATTATATAAATTATTTTTAAAATTAGTTATTTCAATATAAAATATTTTACTTGAGAAATGAATGTAT
>CATIWF010025788.1:0-43073 GCA_949630135.1 Balakata baccata
TATTTTAATTAAAAATCAATGTATATTACCGCATATTTTCTTTTAAAGGTGAACCTACAATTAATTTGTACACATAAAAAATTTAATTAATTTTGAAATGATAAAATATGAAATTAAATATCAAAATAATAGATTGAGGAAGGATATCTTCTATGCCAGTGATGAATAAAAACGACACAAGGGATAATTATTAATTAACCAGTCCATATCAGGCCGAGCTTCCTTGCTAAAAAAAGAAGAAGAGGCGGCTAGAGGAAAGGATCTCTTTCAACAGATGCCCCAACTAATGGGGTTGGATGATTATATGTGAATCTCATTAGCATATTCCTCAATTCATTGCTAAATATATGAATGAAAGCTACTTGTTTGGTTTATAGAATAAAATAGTTTGGAATATAATTGTAATTCTTGAAAAACAGTATAGGAATAGGTATTCCTAGAATAACTATTTCTAAATAATTTATTATTTCATACTTTAGTTTATGATTCTGCTCATTTATAATTTTTTTTTTTATTTCAATAGCATTCATCAACAAATACAATCAGAAAAATAAAAAATTTTGCAAGTGATTAAAATTTGGGAACTGAAATCTCCAGCAAACAGAAAATATACTCATATTTAAAAGAACAAAAAATAGAAGAAAAGAAAGAATAAAGATATAGATACTTGAAAGCCCATAATAATGGTACCTAACTTACTTTTATGATGAATAAAGACCTAGAAAAAGAAGAAAGGGATAGTCCTCATCTGCTGCTACAATCACTACTCACTTAGCTTCGTCGGACATGGTGACGGGCTTCACAAATTTGAAACGGACGACAACCGCTTAAAGCGAAAAGCTCTTGATAGCGGGAAGGCTTCGTATCAAGAGGAATTTTCATAGCGAAGAAATTGCTTATGTTGATGAATGATATCCCTCTCATATCGGAGATTCGTGATTCGTGTTTCAGTTGATAGTGAGCCTTAATGCGGTTCTCAAGTATTTCAGATCCAAGGAAACAAACAATTAATATTTCTTAAATTAAATATTTACAAATTTATAATAATTTTTAAGATGATTGAGGGTTCAATGAATGAGATGTGTGCCAGTGTAACTAGCGAGCACTCTATGTGTGCGCTAAGCTAAGTGGCAGCACTACCTCCACTGCCTGCGTGCGCCAGTTAAGTGCGTCAGTCCAAGTGCCGCACCTTTTATTCTACCACTCCAAGAAGTTTTCAGTTTTTTTTTTCACAATTTGTTTGTACATTTTTTATCACTAAAAAAATTTATAAATTTTTATTTTCTAAATTTTATTTAATATATAATTAAATTTTTCATACTTTATGTGAAGTTTAATTGATTCATTAGATAATAAATTTAATTTATCTAATATGTAATTTATAAATTGTGTTTTTATTTTTTTTAAAAATAATTAACTAAAATTTAATTAACAATTAATGACAACATCCATACATGTAAAATAATAATAATAATAATAATAATATGTGTCAACTTTTACAACAAATGATGTGTGAGGCAAAAACTTACTGTAATTACCTATGATAATTTTTATAAATTGTCTCTACATTTTTTATCCCTAAAACTTTTTATAAATTATTATTTCCTAAATTTTACTTAATGTATCATTAAATTCTAAATGATTTAATTTATAATTTAATTTAATTTATTTACTTAATGTTCATTAACTATTACTACATGTAATTTATAAAACTCTAATTTATAAATTGTATCGTCATTTTTCTAGAAATAATTAACAAAATTTAATAAATAAATTAAAAAAATAATTTGTAACCAAAATATGCATGCATACGGGGGACGTGGGAAGCTTGAAGTGGTGCACCTGATGAGAGTGTGCCACTCACATTATTGCTTGCCACTTGAAGTTGAGCACGTCAGTCAAACTACTATAAATTAGAAATTACTATTAAAACTATCACAAATTCATAAATTTTCCAAAAACTACCCCAAAATCCACAAATTAGAAATTACAATTAAAACTATCACAAATTCATAAATTTTCCAAAAACTACCTCAAAATGGTATATAGTTTGGGTGATTACTACAAACTAATAAATGCCCCAGAAATACAAATATTTTTCAAAAAAAATTTCGTAAAATTGAAAAAATTAAATAGTTTATGATATTTCCTCATTACTTTAACCCAATAAAATTGGGCTATCTAAGTCCAAGCAAGTGCCTTTGGAAAAACAATTTATGGCATATTCCTCTGTTTGAGAATGCATATATATATAGTTATCTTTGAATTTTGGTTGGTGACTTAGAATTGAATTAACCTACTATCATTTATCCAATTTCAATCATTTATTCATATATAAATAGTTAATAGAATTTCTCACAAACATTAAACAAAAGTATCGCAAAAAAAATATTTAATTTTAAAAAATCTAATTTTAATTAACTAATATAAATGAATGATTAAAATTGAATTAACATAAGGTTATTAGACTTAACCATGAACTACAATATGAGAGACAATTAAAACAATCATCAATGTATACAAGAGACTCCAATTCAAGAATAATGAGCTCCCAAATCTTTCACGCTTTGATATTGTAAAATGATTTATAATTTTTTTAAAAAATTTTCTATCACAATAATCGTGGTCAAATTGGATTGTAACTTGTAAGCCATCTGGTTAATATATGTGATTTTTATCTTATTATATTTTATCAAAATTTTATATTTTAAGAAGCACCTACCCATAATTTTTGAGTGGTGAAAACTCCCCTATTCACCTTCGGAAGTTCTTCCTCACACTTAATGGGGTTTAATTTCTTATGGACCCCTAATGTCAGCCTGGTTGCACAAGTTGCAGAATATCTTCTTAAAAAATCAGTATGGATTAATTTCTGCAGATCTGAGATTGGAAATTTCTTCAACTTGAAATTCTCATCTTTCTGGAGCTTTGTCTATTGATCTGGTCATGTTCTATTGGGGGCCTAAGTGTTGGAGTCACTTTGAAGTAGAATAAAAATAAATTTTTAAATTTACAAATGCTCCTGAAATTAATTTTTCTTAAAAGAAAAAGAAAATACAAAATTTAAATAAACTGAAAATGGATTAAAATACTGGCGCCAGGCTATAAATTCTTTATTCTGATTTTGTATATATAGTTGGCTTGTGAGTTATTATTGACCAGTTAGGCAAAATATTTAATACTGCAATATTTATGAGCCAAAAAATTAAATAACTTAGTTTTGTGTAAATGTCACATATTTCAGTAAATTCAACTATGGCACCGTCTGTCATTTGGTTGGACTGGCTATGGCAATTAACACCCCCTTCCTGCTGGTTAGGCACCAGGATTTTCTGAGCTGGAATGTCCAGCACCACAAAACAAGAGCATACTTGCCATTTTGTGAATGCACTCAATTTGTATTTTAAAACCCAAATTGGTTTCCTATTGCCGTAGGCCAATTCCTGCTCTAACAGGGTACCAACATTTAAGTATTGGCCTCTCTATCACCCAATAAAAAAAAAAAAAGGCCATGGATGAATTGCAATTAGATTGAACAGGAGGATCCATTAAAATGGGAGGACCCCCTTGCCTTGAGCTGCACTGTGAATTCAACCCCACATTCGCTGTGATTCCACATGCCCAAATCCGCTGATCTCTATCCCAGCCAAAACACCACGGATCCTTTGCCTGTCCCACCTTCTCTTGTTCTTAATAATCTAACAAATTTCGTTGTTATTCTTTTTCTGCCATCGGAGGTGCAGCTTTGCTGTCAATCTTGCAACCAAACATCATTTATGTCCTGTACGGAAGATGCTTTTCGATTAATTAATAATTATGCTTATACAGAGTCTTTGATTTTGTTCTTTTTAATTTGGCCAAATACACCACCATTATCAATAATATATATACATACAAGGGTGTACTGTTGTTTTTTTAATTTTTTTTATTTAATTGGGTGATTTTTTTTAATTTTTTGTAAATTTCTTTTTTTAAATATATTTTTCAGAAAAATATTATCTATTTATCTCTTTTTTTCAAAGGATGTTTTCAGAATTTTTTTTTAAAAGTTTTTTTTCTAATTGAAATGTCAAACAGGTCAATAAAAATAATTTAAAGGAGAAAATTTTACTCCCTTAACGAGCCTACTAGTGTGAATTTATATTAGCCTATAGGTGAAACAAAGAAAATCACAGATTTCAAGAGAATAGATATTGGTTGAATTTAGTTGGAGGTAGACAATATAATTTACATATGTATAATATAATATATGCGGTGGATGTGACTTAATGAGCCTAGCTTGATGAATAAATTTGTGGGTTGATTTTGCTCCATTTGTATCTTTATTTTTCTATTGATGAAATTTACACAATTAGAAGCACATATATATACAAAGAGAGATCTATTTGCACAGAAGCCAAGTCTATACATATAGGATTTATGCCACAAATTCTACATTTCTATTTAGAGAAAAACTATAACCTTAAGGGGTCCAAGGCTCTGATATTTCCTATTATCAAAACTTAATCAACACTGCAGAAAAGTCTTTCAATTAGGTGAACTGAAAATTTCATTCAACTATACATGATAATATGATAATATGTGCATTGATGCTAACTCCATTTTTAGCTCTGTGGTGGGGCAGAATTGGTATTGTAGCCCTCTGCAGCTCTGTCCATGGCACATGAGCTGTTTTGCTTCAGAAACTCTTAGCTTTTTTAGATCAATGGTCGAAGATCATATAGTGACAAGGATGCTCTGGGCTTCCATCCAATAATTTATTTCCGGCAGGGCCCTTATATTTACTTGCAATACCAATCAATTTCAAGAGCATTAACTTCTTCACTGTTATATGTTTGTTAAAAAAATTTAAACCCTTGAAAACAACGTATGAGCATGTAACTGTAGCTTTGATCTTTCATGCTTTTGACATTTTATTTATGCAATTAATAAATTTTTCTGATAAATAAATAAATACAAAGATAAGGACCCAAGTCACCCAACCCAACATGGTGGATATTGTTAAGGCAGAAATTATGCATCTGCGTTAAGGATTCGGCTATTTTTCAAACATTGACAAAGACGGATAGCGCATTGGGCATGAGTCCCCTGCCTTGGCAGCAGCAGCAGCACCAATCTCCTTTAATAACGCCTGCCCAAATTCAAACGCCTACTCAGATTTGCTGCTCTGCATTTACTCTCGTACTACCATTTTCTCGAATTAACCTCATCCATTCTTTTGTTTTTTTTTCTCTCTTTCAGCTTCTATTGAATAATATCTCGAGTCCAATAGTAATTTTCTTTGTGATACCTTTACTTCAGCCAATGGGGGGGAAATTACCCGTTAAAATACACATGGACTCTAGCAGCTAGTTGCATTATAATTTTTACAGTATTAATGAAATGAAATTTTGTTTATTTACAAAAAAAAAAGTTATTTGTCCAACTGATTTTATACTGTTGTCTATTTTCTTACCAATAAATTTGAATTTTTCAGCAGTATTTCTCAGTCAACAAAATAGGATAATAAATTACATATAAATAAATTGAATTATGTAACATTATTATTTATTTAGGAAGAAATAAATTGCCTGCCATCGTCCCGCCCATAACGTAATTAATATCCAACTTGAAGCCCATTCTTGTAATATAATCTCTTATAAAATCCTAGTTATGGTACAATTTCACCTACACGATCACACTCCCTGCACACATACAGCAACTGAAACTGTGAACAATGCCTCCCCAATTCTCTCTCCTTACCCTTCTCTTCCTCTCCCTCTCTTTCTCCCCATGCTCAGCTGCCGCCGACGGCCTAAATGCACCGCAAGATCTGGTCCGTTCTTCATGCCTGCACGCCAGTTATCCCAATCTCTGCCTCCGCACTCTCTCCTCTTACTCCGGCCCCGCCAACACCCCTCGCGACCTCGCCCAAGCCGCAGTGAAGGTCAGCGTTGCGCGCGCAAGCAAAGTATCAAAGTACCTGAGCACGCTCTCTGGACTTAAAACGAAGAGAGAACGAGCTGCGCTGAGCGACTGCGTGGATCAGATATCTGAGACGGTGGACGAGTTAAGCAAAACTCTGGGGGAGTTAAAGCACCTGAGAGGCGAGACTTTCCGGTTCCAGATGAGCAATGCGCAGACGTGGGTGAGCGCGGCTCTGACGAACGAGGACACGTGTCTTGACGGATTTGAAGATGTAGAAAGCAAGGTGAAGAGTGATGTGAAGAGGAAGATCACAAATGTGGCAAAGGTTACCAGTAATGCACTGTATATGATCAATCGACTTGATGAGAGTCGCGGTAGGCCCAGGTTGGTTAATCCTTGAAGATCGACTCCTCATTGTCAATCGATTCTCATGATTTCTTGTTGATGATTTTGCTTTGTTTTTTAAATCGTAAGTTCAGTAGCTATTTTATGGTGAAGCTGTGTGTATAATTTAAGTGTTTAATTCGTAGTTATCGTATTGGATGCTCCGTAGTGTTAGTGTACAGTTAAGATGTGCGCAGTTTATTATTGGATTAATAACATAAATCGAATCAATTTTTATTGCAAAGTAAATTGGTATCAAGTTTATTATATCTTTTAAAAATATTGTAATATGGTATTTAAGTCTAATTTTTATTTAAAAATTGGAAAATGTAATATTTGATGATGTGGTATGCTAGTCGGTTATAACATCGTCTTTTTTAATCCGAAACTGAATTTGTATATCATATTACAACTTTTTCTTTTGATATTAATTTACAATGATTAAAACGTTTGTTACCAATTTATAATATAATAATAAAAATTGATAATACTTATATTATTAATCTCTTTACTATTAGGGATGGGCTTATTTTTCATATATAAAAAGAAGTGCCAATACTTTTTAACTTTTTATTGCCAAGACAGCATCTTTGATAACTTTTTTTTATTTCTTGTTTTTACTTATATTTAGAAGTTTTATTTATTTCTACAATTGTTTTTATTTCAAAGAATATTTTTTATAGAATAAAGAATATATTGGAGTATTTTTAAATATAGAAAGTAAAATTTTTTTTACAGATCCAATAGACTTTTTATATTTTACTTTATCTCATATAAATTAATATTTATTAAAAGAAAAAAGTTTATGATTTTTATTATGAAAAAAGAGAAAAATGTTTTAAAGAAATACACCAATAAAAAAAGTTAATATGCATTAATTACGATTGAAATAGAGAGTCGAGAGTCAAACTCACTCTCTTCTTTAAATTTTAAAGATAGATAGTTCATGGAATACTTTTTTTATAAAATGACTCTTTAAAATAAATAGTATAATCCAAATAAAGACTAAATTGGAGATGTTTTATGTATCTTACTCCTTAAAATTTACATTTTTCATTCTCAAATTTAAGAGTAACATAGAATTCTTTAGCAATATTTTATTATTTTTTTCCTTTCTTTTGTTATTTTCATTTTTTTGTATTTTATTTTTTATTTTTATTTTTTAGATAGTTTTATTAATAAAAAAATTAAAACAGGGAGTGAAATACAATACTCCCTATTTTATTATAAAAAATTCACGTTATATTTTAATTTGTTTTAAAAATTGTATGTACTCCAACAATACTCATTATCTCACTTCATATTTTAATTTTTTATTAATAAAACTATCTAAAAAATAAAAAAAAAAGAGGGAAAGAGAGAAAATAATAAAAGAGAGAAGAAAAATAATAAAATATTACCTAGGAGCTCCTTGTAACTCTTAAATCTGATGACGGAGAAAGTAAATTTTAGAAAGTGAGAGCATCCCTAACAATGCTTCATATTTCACTCTTTATTATATTATAAAAAATTAGCTTCCTATTTTAGTTTATCTTGAAAATTGTGTGCACCTAAATAATATTTTAATTTTTTATTAATAAAACTATCAAGAAAAAAATGAAGAGATAGAGTAAACTATAAAAAAATGAAAGAAAGAGAAAAGAACAAAAGAGAGGAAAGGAAAATAATAAAATATTACTTAAAAATTCCTTGTAACTTTTAAATTTGAGGAGGGAGTATAAATTTTAGAAAGTAAGATAAGTAATGAGAAAGATAGAAAAGCTTGTATATACAAATTTCTTGTGCTGAAATTAAAGACAAAAAAAAAAACAAATATCAAAACTGAATTTATTAAGATGAAAAGAAAATGTTACAATCTCTAATGAAGAATTTTTATAAATGTAGAAATTAGAGCATTTGATTCTTTAATGTAGAAATTAGAGCATTTGATTCTTTTCTCATTTAATTACGGTGCAAGGGCTTATAAAATTTGATATCGAATTTGTAAAAGATTTCACTTTCGATTTTGATAAAGAATATAAGTTGAATCCACAACGAATGAATACATTGTTTGAAAATTCGTTTTAAAGATTTGAAAACTTCAAAAATTTTTATTTGAAGATATAAAAGTCTTGATGATTTGATTTGGAGTAACATTAATGCTTGACGAGAATTCTGCAAAGTTTTACTTTGATGCTTTGATTGTAAAATTATGACGATTTGAAATTTGAATTCTTCTATCCCTTATGAAGAATGGAGCTCCTCTATTTATAGAAGAGTTTGTGTTGATGTATTTATAGTTATTTAAACCACACAAAAAAAACAATATATTTCTTTTATTTACTTAGATATATTTACGGACACTTAAACTATTTAAGAAATATATTTATTCATTTTAAATAATTGTATATTTTGACATATAGAAATATTTGATTGGATATTTTATTTAATAATTAAATTAAAATAATTACTAAATAAAATATAAGCCCAATTTATTAATAGACCTCCAAAATTTCACTTCTACAAATGCCCCCTCAAGATAGACTTGTTCGCATAAACTTTTGAAGCGATCATGTCTCAAAATTTTTTTTAGCATCATGATATTTTGACAATTTTAATTTAAATCATTTAAAAAACAAAGTACTTTTAATAATTTAAATTATTTGATTTTTAATCAAATCAATTATTTAAGCATTTAAGTAAATTGATCTTGATTTGGAAATAATATTTAACTTACCAATTATTATTCGAGGAAGTAGCATCTGATGAAGAAAATTCGAAACATGAAGTTGGCATTTGCAGCAACATTGCTTGGCATTGCATATTTGATTTCCTATTTGTTGCATTTCCCACTTCCATTGTGTAAATTTTCCTACAATGCTGAAATTGGCTTCTACAACTTTGGAATTATCATTCTTATTTGAGATTTTTTTTCTGTGGGCAAGATACAATGTAGAAAGTTTATTTACTGTACCATTTTCACCAAATGGCCAATTCTCGACTTTGGATCCTTGTTTGCGAGAATTTTTTTTTTTTCCCTTTTTTGGTTTTGGCTGCTTTCCATTTCAGCTAGGTGAACCATTTCTTGGAAGATTTTCTTGGCAATTTCTTCTGTAATTTCCCATTTGTGCATTTTTCTAATTCCACTATATGACCTTTGCATAATTTTCTTGTTTTGGACGCATAGAAGGAAAAAAATGAACCAATTTAGGAAACTCTCTCTTATGTATCTAGAAAGTATCATCTTAAAAAAATTTTCCTTTCACGATTAGGAGAGTGTATCTCTGTATAAACCATATCCATTGATTTTCATTCTACAACTTCCAATTCTTGTCAAAGAGAAAAAATTTCACCATCAAAGTCCATAAGGTGAACTTGATCCCATTTACAAAGGAGACAACAACTTAAATTTGTAACTTAATCTTGTAAGTGTTTCATATTTCATTTGCTCTTTTTTTTTTCCTTAACTTTTTTTTAGATCAATTTTCTTGCAAGTTCGAAGATTATTAAAACTACAAACTTCGAAGTGCAATGTATTAACGTCTATAATTTTTTTCATATTGTGACTTCAATTCTCATCTCTAAATTTGTATTTTAGAGATCTACTTGCATCTTATTCTTTAAGATGATGTTCTTCAAAGAAACTTAATGCTCTACGTCAATAAACTTTCTAATTTTGGACAATAAAACTTCAAACAAGGAGGAAGGCACCACACTACAATCTACATTCCTACTATTGACAACTTTGCTTCTTCAATCTTTTTCTAATGATCTTCCTCACTTGTCATCTTGGAGTTTGGGAACATCACGAGACATCTTCAATTTCAAACTTGACATCATCATCTCTTCAAGGGTCACACTGTTGCGGCTTTCACTTATCACAACTAAACTTTTATTGATGGCCTTCAATTATTGAAATATTACGCCAACAATGATGAATCTTCATGAACATCATTTTCTTTATTTTTGGGTGAAGTTACATACATTAAATGGTATTGGAAATGGGTTGAAGATGTGTTAGTGAAAAATATATGCACATTGGCCATTGTACGATTCTATGATATCGTTTTTGCTTCTCTCTTTATTTATAACTGCAAGTTGAATATCATGTGTAGCTTTTATGAGCATTTTGGAATCCATCTACAAACTTCTGCATTATCAATAGAGAAGAATCCATCTATTTGTGGGATTTGAAAATATTTGGTAGTTTGCCTATTTAGGGTTCTTTTTATAATGAAATTATTCCATCAGCTGAAGTAATAAGATAATTATTTAAGCACTCAATGAGAAAATGCAAATTCCTTTCTTTCTATGTTTTTTTTTTGTTTATCTTATGAATGCATATTGTCATGTTAGTTCCTCCATTGAGATGAAATGTCAACCAAAGTAGACTTTTTTAATTTGATATGACTAGACTGGAAATAATCCAAGCTGCCTATGTATTTTTTTTTTTAAGAAAAATCAAGTCAAAACATAGTTCAAAGGGATTACAAATGTTATTGAACTTTTTTTTGGTGTGATTGAATTTGGCAAGAATCTAAGCTGCCTACGTACTTTCTTGTAAAAGATCAAGTCAAATGTAGTTCAGGTGGGAAATTTTTTTATTTAGAGGGGAGGGGCCGTTCACTGTTTTAGCTCATGCGGGCCAGGAGCATTGCCGAGCCTTAATCATAATATTTCTTCAAGAATCTGCCATTGACAAGTCCAATATGCAACCTATTTTTGTCAACATCATAACATGAATCAACTACATCATTTGACTATGTAAGTCCTTTTGGAAAAAAAACTCTTTTAAAGTTCGCTCAACTCCTCTTCTTTTTGGATTGAAGGTGATTTCTTCATTACTGGTTGAGGAATTAGCTTCTTCATATACTTTCGCACTACTTTGGCCATTTTTAGAGTATATTTTTGTGATAATATTTTTTTCTTTCTTCCCCTTTATCGACTGACTAGAGTTCACCCTTCATCAGAGTAATCTTCAATTTTCATGTCCTTAGGCTTGATGCCCCTAATTAAGTCATCATTTTGCAAGGCAACTTGCCTAGGTTGATTCATAATCTTTCTAGAAATAGTATGCAACACAATCTCTACAGGTTCAAAAGAACTAAACTTTAAAGTGGCAATATGAGAACTTGCATTCATTATTATGGTCACATTAGAGGTTGCAATTTCTTCATCAAATACAACATCTCCATCCTTATGTAATTGCATAATCTTATCTTTCAAAATAAAAACACTTTTGAATAGGATGGCTAATCAACCTATGGTACTTGTAATATTTTAGATCATTTATATAATCAGCTTCTTCAAGACGCTTCATTTCTGGAAGTTGGATGAGATTAACTTTAAGCAAGTCATCCAACATCTTGAGAATATTATTATCAGCAAAAGGGTATTTCTTTTCTTGTCTTTCTTCAAAGTGATAATCTTTTCACCTTAGCCTCGAGTAGTAGTAGTCTTTGCCTCCATTTTCTTCTCAAGCTTGGTGGAAACTTTATAAGGAGCAGTATTCACCACCATGGACTAGTTGTTCTATTTTTGTAGAAAGGTTACCCCCTTTGCGTGGATCTTGCTTTTCCTTTTCTTTATTTGGGTCTTCCACAGGCAATCCTTGACCTCCAGCAGTAGTAATGCTTAGCTTAATTTCATGTGCTCGAGTAGCTAACTTTTCAAATGTTTTAGGCTTGATGCCTTGAAGAATATAACGCAACCCCAAATGCATGCCTTGCATGCACATATCTAGAGCAAAGGTTTCGAATAGATGGTCCTTGCAGTTAAGGCTCGGATTTCTCCATCTATGAATGAAGTCAATGGTAAGCTTATCAGACCATTGGCATGAGTTTGTAAGTTCTATCATGCTAACAATCTAACGAGTACTGTAGAAGTGATTGAGGAACTCACGTTCTAATTACTCTCATCCATTAATCGTGCCTAGTTCTAAATCTATATACTAGTCAAAAGCATTTCCCTTTAAGGATCAAACAAATTGCTTAACCATCAAATCACCATAGGTGCCAACATTGTTGTAAGTTTCTACAAAATGAGCCACATGTTGTCTTGGGTTGCCTTTACCATCAAACTGCTGAAACTTTAGTGGTTGATAGTTTGCAGGCATTTTTAAAAGGTCAATCCTCTGAAAGTATGGCTTGGCATATGTATATAATAGTTGAGCGATGCTTTCAACTTGGTCATTGACAGCTTCTTTGATAAGATCTTTCAATTGACTAGTGTTGATAGCTCCATCAGTTATCACTTGAGAATTTCTTTAAAAAGCTATTGTTGAAGCCTCCACATACTCTTCAACTTTTGATGGTGGGTTCTTCACAACCGTTTCTCCTTTTTCAGTCAAGCTTTCAACCATTTTCATTATAAAGGTGATTTGCTTGTCTTTCTCTTTGTTTGATTCACTAAGACTCTCCAGAATCTTAGTCATCTTAGCAATCTATTCCTCCAACATAGTGGTGTTAGTGATCATAACAGTCATAACATTAGAAGAGCTGTTTGATGACACAAGAGTGCGATGAGATGTCAGTGCATCATCCCTATGAGAATGGATGAAATATTTGATGGTTGGGGGTTGACGTCTGCATTTACCTTTTGTGGGGCTTGATTAAGTGGTTGAGTAGGTGATGGCCTCTTCTCCACTATTTGTGGTGGAACAAATATCTTTTGAAGTAAAGGAAGAATGCATGCATAGATATCCTTAATCAACCTTTCCTTAAGAATGACTCTTGGGCTAGTATCGGTGGTAGATCGTACAGTGAAGCGAGCAGGTGTCTTAGACTGACGTGAAGCGATGAATATTGATTGTTGAATCTTTATGAAACTTTTGAAGGAAATAGATGAAATGTAGAGATGTCCCACTGGACGTGCTAGAAATTTGTACACACAAATTTCTTATCCTGAAATTAAAGACAAGGAAAAAATGAACAGATATCAAAACTGAATTTATTAAGATAAAAGGAAAATAACTACAATCTCTAATGAAAAATTTCTATGAATTTAGAAATTAGAACCTTTGATTCTTTTCTCATTTGATTACAGTTCAAAAACTTATGAAACTTGATCTTAAATCTGTAAAAGATTTCTCTTTCGATTTTGATGAAGAAAATGAGTTGAATCTGCAACAAATGAAGACGCTGTTTGAAGATTCGTTTTAAAGATTTGAAGACTTCGACAATCTTTATTTGAAGATGTAGAAGTTTTGATGCTTTGGTTTGGAGTAGCCTTAACGCTTGATGAGAATTCTGCAGAGCTTTACTTTGAGTCTTTGATGTTTTGATTGCAGAATTCCGGCAATTTGAGACTTGAATTTTTCTATCTCTTATGAAGAATGAAACTTCTCTATTTATAGAAGAATTTTGATCGATATATTTATGGTTATTTAAACCACAAAAGAAAATAATATATTTCTTTCATTTAATTAAGCATATTTATGGACACTTAAACTATCTAAGAAATATGTTTATTAGAAATATTTGATTGGATCTTTTATTTAAAAATTAAACTAAATTAATTACTAAATAAAATATAGGTCCAATTTATTTATAAAACTCCAAAATTTCTACTTCCATAAGGCTATTAGAAGATATAAAAAATCTCTAAATATAGGTAAAGAGAGAAATAGAGAAGTTACTGGGATGTTTTGAGATAAGTAAGTAAGAAGGAAAATAAAGAGACTGTTGAAAGGTATAAAACTCCCTAAATTTAGAAAAGGAAAAGAATAGAAAGACCGTTGGAGATGCTCTCAAAGTGTACATAATTTTTTCAATTTATATTAAAATATTTTGTATTTTATTCACTAATTTACTTATATTATTTAATTTATATTAAAATGTAAATATTTTAATATAAATTGAGGCAAATTGATAAAAAAAATTGGGACTGGGGTAATAAATTTCCTGGAAGCATCTACACAAGGCAGCTTTAACATCGCACGTATCTAGTGGTCCACCATGACAAATTAAAAAATGTACTCTATATTTTTTGAAACTTGTAATTAATTGTGATTATTAATTTTCCGGCAAGAAGCTTGAATGTTTAGTTGAGCTCTAGCATTCCTTTCTGTCCGAGGGCAACTATACAGATATGCAATTAATAATTTTACATGTTTTAAAAGAAGCCTCCTTGCCCGTTTGGAGATGGGTTTCGAAAAATTAATTTTATATTTTTAAATTTTGAAAATTTTTTTTTTTTATAAAATTATGTAAATTGATGTTTTTTCTACAAATAGATTTTAAAAAAAACAGTTTATAAAAAATTAAAATTAAATAAAAAAATTTCAAAATCTAATTTTAAAACACTCATTAATCCAAATACTGCCAAATTTATTTTTTTAAGTTTGAAGAGGACATCCAGAGTAAACAAAAAAGGAAAGAAATTGTTTTGCTTTTTCTTCTCTCTACCGTAAACACGACGCCGTATAGGAGCTTGAAGAAAATATTGTGCTGTGGTCCTTGTTCGAAGTAATGGGCTTCTAGCCCAGTTGTGTGCAATGTTCATTCTTTCATTATTTGGACATCCAAGCCCAAATTTACTGTTTCCGTTTCTTCCCTAAACCCTAACAAAGCCTTCACAGGCACCTTCTGTTGCAACTCGTAAAACACCTCCACCACCACCGGTCCACCACACTGGAAGACGTCGAGATGGAGGAAGGCCTTACCTTCCCTGAAACAGACGATTTCTGCGACTTAATTCTCTCGCGCTTGTCCACCTCCGCACAAGAGGATCCCCTGCACCTCTGCACAGTTTTAGGCGCCATGTCACAGGAGTTCAAGGACAATAACCTGCCCTCTACGCCGATCGCTTATTTCGGCGCCGCTTGATCCTCCCTCGACCGCCTCGCCTCCGACCGTGATCCTCCCCCTCATGTTATTGATGCGCTCTTGACCATTCTCCCTCTCACTTTTCACAGAATTTCCGTTGCTATTTTGAAGAAGAAAATAGAGGTCTTATCTGGAATATTGCTTAGGGTTTTAAGGTTGAATTCATTGACGGTTGGTGCGTCGGCTTCCGGATTAAAATGTGTAGCTCATACATTAATTGTTAAAGACACTGTCAATTGGACTGATGTTTCTCAATTATATGATATTTTGTTGGGTTTCATCATCGATCCACGTCCAAAGGTAAAATTTTCTTTTTGTCTGAATTATTTGCTCCAAACTTAGGTGAAATTCATGTGAGTTGATATCCATTTGATCATTCACGCATTCTAAGCTACTTGTGAATTTTTGAATAGGTGAGAAGGCAAGCGAGCATTTTCATCCGTGATGTCCTACAAAGTTTTCAAAGAACATGAGCATATGCTCCTTCAATTGAAGAGATTAAAAATAAATTTGAAAAGTTTCTTCTTTTCGCCGGTGGATCAAACACTAATGAGACTGAAAGGCCTAGAGGAGCTCAGGAGGTTCTATACATTCTCGATACTCTTAAAGTTTGTCTTCCCCTTATGTTTATGGAGTACAAGACTGACATTCTTAAGTATTATAAAACCCTTCTTGAACTGCGCCAATCAGTTGTTAGTCGACGCACAAACTGATAGTTTGAATGTAATTTGTCTGCAATCGACTTCAGATGTTTCGGCTGAAGCCTTGCTTGACCTGTTACGTTCATTAGCTCTTTCTGCGTCCTCAAACGAGACATCTGTGGATAATATGACTTCCACTGCTCGCTTATTGGATGTTGGGATGAGAAAGGTTTATTCCTTGGATAGACAAAATTATGTGGTTAAACTACCACTTATATTTAGCACACTGAAAGGTAAAGATGCTATTTTTTGGTATGATGATAAAGTATTTGAGTGATGTTTCTTTGCATTTTTATGGGGATCGAAGCAACAGCAGCAATAATCTGTTCTTTTTCTCTTTATTTTTGGTAGACATTTTGGTCTCTTAATACGAGGAAGCCATCTTTGCAGCTATGGAGGCATTTAAGAGCTTGATAAATAATTGCATTGATGAAAGTTTGATCAAGCAAGGAATAGATGAGATTATGACAAGTAAAAGTACAGAGAGTAGAAAGTCTGCGCCGACAGTCATTGAAAAAGTATGTGCAACTATCGAGAGTCTATTTGATTATCATTACAATGTAATTTGGGACATGGTATTTCAAGTGGTCTCCACAACCTTTGATAAATTAGGTATGCTCATTGATGTTGTCGTCTCTTGTTCCATTTCATTTTATGTGCTTTATACGTTTTGTTTTTCTTTACTAACAATTCTAGCCATTCAACAACTCCCTTTTGAAAGTTGCGGATCTCCTCTGAACCTTTTATATTTTATTCATTGTTTTTCTCACATAAGATGTATATATTCTTTATATCCTGAAGACTATTTAGAGTACAACACTTCATTTCTTTTTCAGGTAACTATTCATCATATTTCATGAAAGGAACCCTCAGGAACTTGGCAGATATGCAGAGATTATCTGATGAAGACTTTCCTCACAGAAAACAGGTGGCTATTTGTTCTATGTTGAAGGTGCCAGAATATGATGCTTTTCTAATATGATATTCGATAAGTTATTTTTGAAATTTTATATCCCTCCAAGTACTATCCTTTGTTACTACTGCTTTGAAATATCGGCATGTCATCACAAATATGCTCGGGAAAGAAGTCATCTTAGCTTCAAAAAGCTAGCTAATATTTATCTTTGTAGTTTGAAGAAGCTAGCTAGGTCTTATCTTTGATTCAGTGGTTGACTAAAATTTTTTTTTGTTAATTTTATATTTTTCTGTATCATAATTCTGGTGATTGTTACCCAAATTTACTATGGCTATGTTTGGAGGGATTTTGAACAATCCATGGATTTATCCTCAATCCATTTGGCTATTTAAAAAATATAAAAATCCATGGATTTTGGATCACTCATCCACCAAAATCCTTCATTTTTTAAAAAAGTTCAAAATCCATAGATTTTGATTAATGAGAGATTGTTGCTAAATTTTTTTATTCTAAAATTATCTCTAATAAATTAATAATATTTCAAAACTATCTTTGATCCTAAAAAAGCAAAAATCATTTTTCTTTTAATTTCAACTAATTGCTTTATTATTATTATTATTATTATTTTGCATAATATAGTGTTAATATGTATTAAATATTAATAAAAATTATTTTTTAGCAGTGTAATTAAACATTATAATGTACAATAATATACTTTTTTTATTTTAAAAATTTTTTCAACTCTTAAAATAACCAATTTTATTCTTACAATTTTTAAATATATAGCGGAATTGATTGTATATGCTTAATTAATAATAAATTATCAATATTTAATAAAGAGTAAAATTGAAAATTAATTGTTAAATACATGGAGTATGGTCATTGAGCCAAACATAAGTGTAAGTTCGCAATTCATGGATTTTATAGTCAAACCAAACGATAAAATTCTTAAAATCCATGGATTTTATGAAATACATGGATTTTAAAATCTCTCAATCTAAATGGAGCCTATATGAGAGATGAGAAAGAGAGGAAAAGTGCTTTTGATAGGAGTCCTTTAGTTTTGGTTCACGAGCTTTAAGTGTAGATCCTACTTTTCATAATGTAGGTTAGTCGATCCTTGGAGGTTTGCTTTATAATCAGGTTTGTTGTTGTCGTGAACCACTTGAATCAGATGTGTCAATAGCACAGTTATTGGTTGGTAAATATTACAATTTTGTTAATTCAGGCAAGTTTCTGTAATCTGTGCTCTATGTTTGAGTGTGTTTTGACTTTTGAGTAAAATTTTATGCTGACATAAGTGATCAGAAAGTTTCTGTCCTTGCATCACTATCTTTAATTTCAAAACCTTCATTTCTCCTGATATGTGGATCTGTTTGTCAACCTGCAGTTGATTGAATGCCTTGGATCTGCCCTTAGTGCAATGGGGCTTGAAACATTCTTAGGGGTTCTACCTCTTAAGTTAGAGGCAGATGACTTATCTGAGGTTAATGTTTGGCTCCTTCCTATTCTGAAGCAGTATACTGTTGGTGCCCGTTTAAGCTTCTTTACAGAGGCAGTTTTGGGCATGGTTGGTCTGATGAGACAGAAATCCCGAAAAGTATGAAACTCTTCAGCTATAGTATGCTCTTTCGATTAATGTTTGTGGGTTCTAGCTGTTGACAATTATTTCTTACTTACCACAGTTCGAGCTAGAAGGACGGACAGTCTCAGCAAGGAATGCTAATGCACTTATATACTCCCTCTGGTCCTTGTTACCTTCTTTTTGCAACTATCCTTTGGACACTGCAGAAAGTTTTACGGATCTACAGAAATCTTTGAGTAATTCTCTTCGTGAAGAATGTGATATTTGTGGAATAATAAGCTCTGCTCTTCAGATTCTCATTCAGCGAAATAAGAGAATTATTGAAGAAAATAATGATGGTGTTACTGAAGTCAGTACAGCCAGACAGCGAGCTATTTCCTGATATAACCCAGAGATTGCAGCAGATAATTTGGGTGTGCTAAGGTCATCTGCTCGTGAGTTTTTGACTGTTTTGTCAGGGATCCTGTTGGAATCTTCAAAAGATGACGGCGGTTGTTTGCAGGTACTTATGCTATGATGAATTGTTTGTGCTGTTTTTACTTCTCTTTTGGAAACAATAAATGATGCTTTATGGATTTGTCGAGGACAAACTTAAAATCAGTTTCTAGATTGTAAATACTGATAAGTAATAATCATTTGTTATTAGCATAAATGATGCTTTATGTGATGTTTCTTATTGCCACATTTAGCTCAAAGTTTTGTTGTCCCCTCATCAATTGATGGTGTATCTGAATCATCGAGGTTGCTGTTATTTCATTAGCATTTTTTCATTTGCTGATTTTTCAATTGATAAAATGTGATGAATATGTACTCAATTATGGTTTCTGCAAAAAAATTTTGGTTGTCACTTTTTCAGCTCATGAAGCTTTGACTTTTTCCCTAACTAAATCCACATTTTCCAGTTGCTCATTAAATTAATGACAAATTGGGCACACGCTCTGTTTTTCACTTTGATACTAAGATTCTTTTCCTTGATGCTGAGTTCTAATGTTTGAGTACTTTTGTTGGAAAGTTGAAATTTTTTTGAATGGAAATAGTTTAGGTCTGTATTTGCAAGTGAGGAGATGTTAACTAAAAGGACTTGTTTGGTAGACATTATTCATTCCTTTGGTTTAATTACAAGAAAAAGAAAAACTCCCTTTGAATGCTCTGTAAAATTGGTTTAAGCTGTCCACACTCATGCGACTGCAGACAGTTTACTTATCAAACAGTATCTGTCTTCTTTTGATAAATGTGAACTTATGATACATATTAGTTCGAAATAAATGAAATGTGTAATCTTACTTAATGCATTTGCAGTCTACAATTAGTGATATTGCTTCAATAGCTGATAAAGAAGTCGTTTCAAGGCTATTCCTAAAGACAATGCGAAGGCTTTTGGGGGTGACCCAGAAGGCTACAAAAGTTGAAGGTTTTGGAAATTCTAATTCTATGCAGATTGATGACTCATCAAACAAAAATCCACTGTCACTTGAGAGGTTAATCTTTTCATTATGTACTTATTACCTTTGATAATGCCCTTCTGGATAGGAGGGTGGGGTTGTCTGGCGTGTCTGGGTACTGCTATTGTGGTGATATTGCACATAATTTATATCTGTAAATTGTTCTCCATTCTTTCCCAAAATTTAGTTCATTCATATGAGTGAAGTGTTTATTGCTGTGGAATTGATAAGCTTGCAACTTCCTTTCTGTACTTAATTGAAACCACAGGGCACAACTATTTGACTTGGCTGTTTTACTTTTGCCGGGCTTAGATGATAAAGAGATTGGTGTTCTGTTCACTGCAGTAAAGCCTGCATTACAAGTTTCTCAATCTCCCATGTGTTTTGGGTTACTCAAATTCATCACTTTTGGTAGAAGCTGAAAGGAATAATATAACTCATTGTTGATTTTATTCTTGTTATTAACATTTTTTTGAATGTCTGCATGTCTGGTCGTATCTGTCATAATTGCTGAAATGCATAAAGAAAGTGGTATATGTTTTAACGGTCTATCTGCCCATTGTATACCTCCTAGTTACATGGCCATTTGGCTTCCTGATGAACCAATGAATTAATAAATTAACTGAATGGTATGGGGTTTGGTTTATTTTTAATTTTTGGGTGATTGACTTGAGGTTTCTAGAGAAAAATCTCATCTGATGAGCTTTTAGTAAAAGAATGCAGTGTTTGCATGCAGCCTTCCTCTTCACAAAGAGGCTATTTCCACAATGGGAATCTTTGGCCTTCTGGTGATGGTAGAAATGTCGTCCTGTTTCAGTTTTCTTTTTTCAAGAATACTCTTCTCTATTATAGAAGTAACTATGTGGAAATTTTGCTATAGCTTTGACCTTTTTAGTGACCTTTTGGGCTGTTTTGTTATTATGTGGCAATTTTTTTTTTTTAAATGAACTTTTGTTGTTTTGTTTGTGTTGCCAGAAGTGTGATAGATTTCTTTCGTCAGGGCTTGAGGAACTTCTTCAACTCATGATAGATGTCCTGCCATCCTGTCATTTCTCTGCCAAAAGGCGTAGACTTGATTGTTTGTACTTTGTACTTTCTGATACTCCATGTTACATAGGTAGTTCGACATGATCTATGTTACTTCTGTCATCGTCTATTATTAATAGTCATCCTTTATTAATTGGTATTGTGACTATTTCTTATATGTTTTGTCCTCTGACCCTAATGGAATTGCTTTTGGTTGCAGAGAGATTCAGAGCAAAGGTGGCGTGACCTCCTTAGTGCTTTCCTTACTGAAATAATTCTTGTTTTGAAAGAGGTAAGTTCCATCTGCTAGAGCAATGACTTTATGTTGAATAGTGGTTATGTTGAAGCAGGGTTAAGTCAATGGAGGATTTGGCATCAATCTTACCATGTAACAGTGTGTTTGCTTTCATAAGTTGATCTTGTAATGTTGTGGCTACTAGACTAAGCTTCTGTCATCAACCAAAGCAATGGGTTTACCCTATTTTAAGTAATCTAGAATCTTTTGGTCTGTTACTTCTTTTTTATTCTATAATTCTATGTTTCCTCCTGAGCATGCAATCAGGAAAATGAAATGAAACTTGTTTGAGCCACATCATCCTGAGCTTTTGGTTGTCCTATTCAACTTAAGCTTTTTATTGTATTTTGATAATCTATGGTCCATGAACTTTTATTTTATTTCTTTACTCTTCAAGTTCCATACTTTTTAATGATCCTATCATTTATTCATTTGCTTCCTGTTCCCCCAAGTCAAGAAGTGCTAGTATTTGTTACTATTTTTTTTTTTAAAAACTTCTCTTTTCTTTGAATGCGGTGTTCCCTTTTCTGCTGCCTGTTTGTATCTCTTCATTTTCTAGGCTCCTTCCAAATAATGGGAACAAAAACAATGAACATAAACATGCCAATCAGGCTGCAAGCTTTCACTGCTCTATTAAATGAAATATGTTAGTCTATGAACAAATTTTGTTATGTTGATCAAAACTATCGTTTGCCTCATTTGATTGATTCAACATTTTACTTTTTGTTATTTATAATGCTTACTTTATCAGTTTTTGTCCTTTATGGTTCTCTTACAGGCTAACAACAAGACAAGAAATAGAGCTTATGATATGCTAGTTCAAATTGGCCATGCATGTGGAGATGAAGAGAATGGTGGGAACAAGGAGAACTTGTTTCAATTTTTTAACATGGTACTTCAATTTTTAATTATATTTCAAAGATTGTGTTTTTGGATCACTTGAAAGCTGCTATCTTTTTCATTATATGTGGAAGTTTCTTACAAGATCTTGTCGACAGACTGAACTGGCTTGCCTTGATTAATTTTTTCGTATTTTTATAATATTGTCTAGCCTCTCTCAATTGGCACATAAAAGAATTTGGCTGATTATATTTGTGTAGACTATTGTAATGTTTGAGTGACAATCTTTTTTGTTGGTCACAGGTTGCTGGAGGCCTGGCTGGAGAAACTCCTCATGTGATCAGTGCTGCAGTGAAAGGCTTAGCTCATCTGGCCTATGAGTTTTCGGACCTTGTTTCTACTGCTTATAAGTTGCTTCTGTCCACATTTCTTCTCTTTCAGAGAAGGAACCGAGAAATTATTAAAGTGAGTTGTTTATCTTTCTTTCGGTGCATTTTGGCCTGTATATATAATGGACATTTAACCATATTGTTTCAATCTTATTGTCTTCAGCCTTTGCTTATTGTATACTTTTTAGGCTAAAGGTAGTTTAAATGTTTAATTTGTTGCAGGCAAATTTAGGTTTCTTAAAGGTACTGGTTGCCAAATCAAAGTCGGAAGGGCTGCAAATGCACTTGGGGAGTTTGGTGGAAGGCTTGCTGAAGTGGCAAGACAACACCAAAAACCATTTCAAGGCTAAGGTTTATTCTTACCTCCCATAAATATTGTTTAGAGTAAAAATATTCTTTTTCACATATGTTGTTTGATTCTTTGCATTGCTTTTCTATTATAATGTTTGAGAACAATCTCGCTTATCCAAATATGTTTCCTATGAAAGATATAATGAAGATCATTTCCCTTTGCTGACCCTGCTATATATGCTCATAATTCCTAAGAATCATGCATGTGTGGGACTATAATTATGCTGTAGCTTTGTGTTTGATTACTGAAAAGTGGTCCAGATTCTTATGTCTGACCTGTGCCCGCTCTTCTCAGGTTAAGCATCTGTTGGAAATGCTTGGCAGGAAATGTGGTCTGGACGCTGTTAAGGCAGTGATGCCTGAAGAACATATGAGACTTCTCACCAACATTTGGAAGGTTGGATGGTATTTGCATACAGTTTCCATTTCTGAATCGTCTTTTTGATTTCTTATATAAGATTGTTGAATTTAGATAAATGAGCGAAAAGAGAAAGCATTCAGCAAACACTGAGGCAGACTGAAGAAGCTAGGTCTTCCCTATCAAGAGCGACTACATCCAGGTCACTATCTTATATTTGGACCTATGCATGAATTTTCTATTCTTGTACTGAACTGTTCAGTTGTCCAACTCCTACAATAATTAGCCTATGATAATGCATTGAGTTAATTAACGCAAATAATCTTAGACTTGTGACTAATTGTAAAATATATCTTAGTACAGAATTATGTGCCTAGTATATTATGATGAATGGGGCAACTCAATGCTTTGTTATGCCGATGCAATATTGAAAAAGAATCTAAAGACATTTAAAAAGATTAGTCAAAGAACTTCAAGTCCTAGTGTCTTTTCTTTTTGTTAATTGCCATGGCCTTGATATTCTGTGAACAATCCTTTTCATCAGGTTAAGTAGGTGGAACCATTCAAAGATATTCTCTGATTTTGGTGAGGAAGATTCAGGAGACAGTGATGCTGAATATATGGATGCAAAGTCTATTTCTAGCTGCCAAAGCAAGGCTTCCTCACAGCTCAAGTCCAAAGCAGCTTCACTAGGGTTAGGTGACTTGCTGAATCTGTTTCTTGTTATGTATTGATTAATAATTGCATGGGCTGTGATATTGTTAAGTTATTATATCTCTCTGGGGGTGGTGTTGTAATTATCCTAATGGACAAATACATCATTTATGCCTGCTAAATCCTGTGAAGAACTTTGTTGCAGGACACCCTTTTTTAAATTTTGCTTCAAATAATCTGAATATGTCAGGTCCAAGAGGAAGCGGAGATCAGATAAAAGCTTACCGGATGACTTGTTTGACCAATTAGAAGATGAGCCCCTTGATTTTACTTGATCGGCAGAAGACAAGGTCTGCTCTTTGATCATCAGAGCATCTGAAAAGGAAGCAGGAATCAGATGATGAGCTAGAGATAGACCCTGAAGGGAGATTGATAATTCGTGAGAGAGGGAAACTAAAGAAGGAAAGTCGTCTAACCCTGATTCAGATGCAACAAGCGAAGCAGGCAGTTATGTTTCCAGGAACTCTTCAAGGAATGCCCAAAAGCGTCGAAAAACATCAGAATCTGAGTGGTCTTACACTGGAAATGAATATGCCAGCAAGAAGGCTGGTGGTGACGTTACAAAGAAAGATAAACTTGAACCGTATGCATATTGGCTCCCTGATCGCAAGATGATGAGCCGCAGACCAGAGCACCGTGCAGCAGCTAGGAAATGCATGGCAAGTGTGGTGAAAATGACCGGGAAGCTTGAGGGCAAGAGTGCCTCAAGTGCACTCTCCATGAAGCTTATGAGGTTTAAGAGTCAAAAGAAAGGCAACAAGAGAAAAACCAAGTGAGGGCGAGCCATATCGCATCTCTAGAGGGTTCAGCTTGTAAATTCATTTTTGTGTAATTGTTTAGTTGTATTGATTTGTTTATACCTACTGCCTTATCCACATTGGTGGAAAGTGCATTATGTTTGTGTATATAGCAGTACTTTGGTGTTACAATTTTGTCTACACTACAATTAGCATATTCTTTTAGATTAATCTGATTCATCATGGTAACGTGTAATGTATAAATCCGTTGACCCTTTGGTTGTTCAGTCGTGGCTTTATTTAAGACTGAATTTGTCTTGCCTGCAAATCTTTCTAGGTTTGTTAGGGATAGAGGGGATGATAGTTCCTCACAAGGGAGCTCATCCAATAAAAACCCACATTTTTTACCCTAAAATCAATGCAAACGATTCTTGTGCTTAGGAAAAATTACTATTTATGTTTGAGGTTGGATATATTATATTAATAAATTAATATTTTTGGCAAGTTCAAAATTTATAAGATAGTTTGTCTTTTATCAAATTCTACTAATATTTCTTTTTATTAGATTTTCTATTAGACATTAAATTGCAGTGTAATAATAAAGATAATTATTATTTAATTATATTTGATATATTATATTAATATTTTAAGTAAAATATAATATTCTTTATAATAAACAGTAAATATTTTAAAATTTAATAGATAATTATATAGTTTAATAGGGATAAAATATACGTGTCAAATCTCGTTTCCCTGCTCAATGTTCTCCCATTATGCCAAGAGTCGTCGTATTGTAGGCACGGTGGATTCGGTGCTCATGGCTTCAGCAAGAAGGGAAATGTGATAGGATTAGAAAAGTTGTGGCCAAAAGTATGCATTAAGGCATTAAAAGCCTGTTCATGGTAACTTATCCTGATAAAAAATACAGGAATTATACAGCTGAGAACATGTGAAACAAATGCTTGTAAACCATTACATTAGTGTAACCTAGCCAACTGTTTGCTCAAAATTCATTACAATTGACTGTTAACACAACAATCGGCCATCTACTTGTACAAGGAGCAAAAGTTAAAACAACGCCGCTACTGCTGGTGTTCACCGATATATCAATGCTCCACTGGAGAGAGAGAGTTCTGAAAATGAGAGAAGCAAAGAGTATTACACACTGAACTCTGAATATTCTCTTTAATGAATGCAGTGGCAGAACCATAAACCCTAAGTCAGGAGGGCTAAGAGCTATATAAGCCCAAGTCAAGAAAGGTAAAATAGATTTCTACTATCTTTTAGCGGGGCAAATATTAAAAAATTATATAAATTTACATAATATTATATACATTTTAAAAAGTTTAAGGGGGCAATTGCCCACCCTTAAATCAATGTAACTCTGCCACTGCTTTTATGCTAATACAGAACTAACTCTGCCTCTTCAGACCATCTGTTGAGCCAGGTGATTTTAAAAGGGTCAAATTCACCAAACTGAACAGAAAACTTGATATAGATGATTTTCAAGCCATTGAGTGTACTTATTCTGACTAGGTTGTTGGTATCAAGTTATGTTTATCACAATGATGTGGCAATGGCTAATTGAGTATATAAGGACAAATGTTGGCACAATTTATTTGTAACTGTAGTAATTATGCCCCTAGACTTGACTCACCCTTCTACCAAATAATCACATCAAAATGGACAAAGAAAGCATATCACAGATATACACACCTTCCATGTCAATACAGTAAGGTTGAAGTAATTCCCTATCTCACTTGTATGGCGCAAAGATGATCGATGAGTTGTGGCCGCCAAACCCAAATGAGTTGGACAATGCAACCTTAACATCCAATCTTTCTTTCTTTGGACCCACCAGCACATTTGTATCCTGAATTGATGTGTTAGAAGCATTAAAGAAATTGAGAAACTAACAGATTGGCAAACGTTAATTCTGTCTCGGGCAATTCATCCTAAAAAGTATCATAGAAAGGTAATTCCTAACACATAAATGGACATACCACGCCTTCATCTGGAGTTTCCAGGTTGATGTTTGGATGAATCCATCCTGTCCGTATTGCCTATGCAAGTAACAAAATGCAATATCAAGAACTAAAAAAGTTTTCATTCTATTCCCCTATATTTTTTACAGCAGTAGTGGGTGTGTGCGTGCAGGTAACCAGCAGTTGCAATATCCAACATATATGAAAAATTAAAAATCGACACCACATTGAAGATGTTAGATCCATAATCCTACTTTTTTGGATATAGAAAAAGAAAAGATCCTTAATCCTACATTTTCAAAAGAAGGAAAAATGAAAAAGATACTTTCCAGTAGACATGATAAGCAGCTAATCCTACCTGTATTGCTGCAATAGCTTCCACAGCACCAGCTGCTCCCAGTAAATGTCCAATCATAGATTTTGTGGAGTTCACCCTCAACTATAAATAGGAGCATGTCTCATGAAGCATTATAAAAGAGCCATATAAGAAAAAGTGATGTGTATAATTTCAAGAAAGGCATATTACTTACATCAGAATTTTGGCCAAAACAACGCACTAGAGCTTCATACTCCTTAAGGTCTCCAGCTTGGGTGGATGTAGCATGTGCATTAATGTAGTTGACATCCTCCTTGGATACCCCAGATTGAGCTAATGCTTTTTCTATACAGAGAATGACACCAACTCCTGTTTAGTGGGAAAAAGGAACGTTAGCTAATTTGTTATGGTCTGTGTGGATGAAAATGTGCAAAGCATAGTAAGTTTTCAATTGTGCGGCAAAAATCGAAGAATAACAACCGACTCAGATTCCGATTTTATGAGCTTGAAGAAACACTTTCACATCAAGAAGCTTAAAGTTGCAACTTTAGATGTAAAAAATTCAGTACTGCAACATTGGCAGATGAGAACTTCAAAATAATTCAAGGCACAGGTGCCACAAACTGATAAATTGAAGACTCTAACATTTTCTCACAGGTGCAATTGAGACTTAATTCACATCACTAGCATAATTGGCATGATTCTGCTTGGAGCAATTGCTATTTGTGGTGAACTAATGTCTCGCCATTTAGGCTCCATCTAAACCATGATCTCTAATGGAACTCAGAATAAATGCAAAAAAGAGAGAAACCTACATAATGATTCAGCATCAGCAAGGAAAGTACAGTTTACATGACATAATGTGACCACATGGCATTAATAGGCCATATAGCATAAGGGATGGAAAACATGCAAAGGTACTGTAACAACATCTTGAATTGGACAACATCAATTGATCATGTTAATGTTTTAAATCTATCACCATAATATGTGTCATGAATCTACTCATATAAAAGTCATACAGAATGAGTAACAGCTTGTTGGATTCTGAAGCGCTAATTTTATTGAATAATAAAAAGGCATATATATATGCAACCAATAAGACATAATTATATAGTAAGTCCAGAGGCAATCTATATAAGTGGATTAGTACCATGCACTCTAAGAGCCAAAACTCACATAAAAACCTAAAAAATTGCAACCAGCAGATAAATAAGCCTATGCAAACTCAACTCAACAATGCCTTGCACAAACTACTTCAATTATTAAAACTAATCCATGTTTTCATTAAAGGCTACCCAATTTTGCCTTGATAGTTGGGGTCAGCCATGTAGATCCTTTTTCAAATTATACTTGGTGGGACAACCTTCATAGAGCATTATATGAATTTTCTCAGCACATGCCTTTTATTTTCCACAGTCTCCTACTATATTACTCCTTTTGGACAGGGTGTCCCAATCCCCTAAGGCTAGACAATAAATAGCATAAGAAATTATGAGAATGCAAACACCAGGTTAGCCACTAATCCAATAAAAACAGATTCAAACAGCAACCAGATGCTCTTGCTAACTCTAATTAAACGACAGAAGAAAATCTGGAAAAAGACACAGAAGATAGTAAGATAAAATGAAAGAAACATCCTTCAGCATGTCTTAGAATTTTCAATCAAGTGTAAAGTTGCAAAAAATTTAGAATATTACCATCTGGACGTGGTTCAGTCATGTGATAGGCATCGCAAGTAAAGCTTCCTCCAAGAAATTCAGCATAGATATTTGCACCTCTTTTCTACAAATCAGATAATAACCTACAGATTAACTACTTCATGAAAAAAATTTATAATTTCATAGGAATATTTTAGAAAATAAAAGAGAGCGAGAGAGAGAGAGAGGGAGAGAGAAAAGAGAAATCCAGTGACAAGACCGGTGAAAGTGATCAGCAATAAGGAAGGCAAATGATGAACGTTAATTGATGCAGCAATATAAAGGTGTGTGCAGTGTATTGAGGGGGAATTGGTCTAAATAGTACTGACAAGGAAGAAACAAAATACTGATACCGAGTTGAATAAAAAAAAGATATTGAAACCTTGGAGTGCTTTTTCAAGTAAATTTGTGCATACCTTTGCATTTTCCAGTTCTTCTAAAAGCAGAACGCCAGCTCCTTCCCCCATCACAAAACCATCCCGATTCTGTTCATCACCAACAAAGACATTTCAAGTTAACTCAGTCAAGTGACAAAAGTTTATGACACTCAACTCTCAAGCATATCAAAACCAGTGACTTCTCTAGATATTTAGAAAATTTCATGTGATGAAAGTCAATCAGAACCTAGTGAATTTGATATTCAACCCATCGTACGAGATTTGCATAAAGAATCTATATAATCGATGAAGTCATAAACAAATACATCATTTGTTTAATTGCGGAAGTGTTAAATCATTTACTATATCTGGTGCAATTCATATGTAACCAAATATTTCTTCCACCAACTTCAGGAACACCACATATTGATCAATAATTTTCCACAAGTTCAACGATAATGAACAAAGGAAAATTTGAAAGTAACAAGGTTGACATGGGCAGGCATGAATCACCAGCACTAGTAATAAATTACCATATCCCACGGTCGTGAAGCCTTTGTAGGATCATCATTCCTCTGTGAAAGTGCTCTGCAGGCAACAAAACCTCCCAAGCCTGCATAAAAGGTATGAAAAAATAAAATGGCAAGAGATTGGAATGTCCAAGTTGAAACATAGGATGCACAAAACTTATGAGTTACCAATAGGTATAATTGCTGCATCTGAGCCACCACAAAGCATAACATCCTGCAAGTTGAAAGAAATTTCAGTGGACAGCAGAACAGATATACATAAGTCATTAGAATAGCCTATGCATTTGTTGAACAAGTGCCAAATGCAAGACACTCACAGCTTCGCCTCTAATGATGTGGTTTGCAGCATTCAAAATACAAAAATTGCTGGTAGCACAAGCGGTAGAAATTGAATAATTTGGCCCCATCCAGCCCTGCAATTGAATTTTAAAAACTGGAGTCTAAATTACCAGAACAAGTTAGTCTATATTGCACTTTTCTCTCTTAAAAATTTTTAGCTCACCAGATCCATTGCAAGCATGGCGGAACCCATATTTGTAGTTGCAAAAGGTACACAGAAAGGATTCATTTTCCTGTATGAGATCCTAAGTGCTTCAATTGCATCATTGAAAACCTATAAATGTAACACAAAAATGCATTCAGTTATTAATCAAATTCTAAATTTATTAATCAATAGCTCCTTTGGAACATATGGAACCATTGTGAGTGTAATATAGAGTAACATGGCCAGGACTTTCTATCAAAAGAAGTTACTAGAAGAATCAACAAGATCGTTTAAGGCAAAAAAGAAAAAAAAAATGTTGAAAAAAAGACAGTCTTCTACGGGGGCACTGAAAATTGCATCAGCTCCTACTTGTCTAAGCACAAAAAAATAATGCAGCATCCTCTCTAACATAGGCAGCAAAAATCAATTTGCCCATGCTCTTGCCACTAAATTAAACCCAAGATCGGTGAGCAGAGGATATGTTGAAAAATTGCTTATCTCAACATTATTTATATTGCAGGTTAATGTGTTTAAACCTCTTGGAAGTTGAGAGTTACCTTCATGCCACCCAGTGCAGAGCCAATCAGAACTCCACATTTATTTTTATCCAATTCATCCATCATATCCTCGGTGATGCCACCATCTGCCAAGGCTTTTTTGCCAGCGGTAAGCATGTATAGCATGAATTTATCCATCCTCTTGGATAACTTTGGTGCAACCCATCCATCAGTTGAGAAAGATTTGATCTCTCCAGCAATCCTCTAGTAATATATCAGAATAAACCACATAAAAGAAAAAATAAATAATAATAAGAAAGCAAGCTTCTCATTAACTAACAGAAGAAGAGAATTTGATTATGATTTACAGTTGGAAATTGTGCACAGTCAAACGTCTCTATGTTACTTATGCCACTAGCTCCCTCAAGCAGATTGTTGTAGAAAACATCTGGATCATGACCAAGGGGTGTGACAACACCCATCCCTGTCACAACCACTCGTCTTTGCTTTGTAACAGGTTTCTTCTTCGTTGCAACTTCCTTTTCAGGTTGCACAGCTATTGCCATGACTTCCCCTAAAAAATGTGAATAGATAAACTAGTGATTACATGGACATATCATGTGCAGGAGAACAGCAATTACCGCATGAGAGAGAGAGTCATAATTTCCAGGAATCAACAATGAGGACTCATGAACATTATCCAACTTATATTTCATGCGCATTGACTCTTTAAATAGGACCAACGCACGCAACTAAAACTGCCTAGTCTTTGCCATATTTCCTAGTCTAAATTTCAGAATAATTATCATAGAATCCTAAACCGTGCAAATAGCAATAAATGAGCTCAAGTATAGCGTAGTGAACAGGTGAATGGTGCTGATAAAGCCGTAAAAAGAATAGAAGTAACCAGAAAACCATATATTCAAACAATTTTGCGTCATCGGAATCCAATCAGTTCCGGAAAAAAGGACGGAAAAAAAAAATCAATTGAGATCACTTTAAATGTGTAGATTAATTTATGCTCCTTAGAACTTTCAGCAATCAACGAAAAGAAAGAGGAAATCAAAATTGCGATTGCAGAACGCAACAAGAGCATAAAAACAAAATTTAGAGTAACAATTAAAATCAAATCCAGCTTAAAAATGAAAAGAAAAAACAAGAATCGAAATGGAAATAATAATCACCAGAATAAGCGGGGCGATTGAGTTTTCGGTGCTTGCGATTAAGATTTCTAGATCGAACGAGGCCGTTGGAGCTGTAGTAATGACTACAAGGCTCAAAGGCCAAGCAAGAAGACATCAATCCTTGAAAACTGGATCCACAAAAGGAAGAAACCGAAGCTTTGGAGACAAATTCACAACCAGTAGAAGCAGCAGAAGTACAAGAAGCAGCGTTGTTATATTTAGAGAGAAGAGCCCTCCTTCTACGGCTGAGTCTATTAGTCGGAGGCGATGAATAGAAGGCGTGGGGAGTGGTCAACTTTTCCTTGGAGCACGTGACCGACATGCACGCCGCCACCAGCCACGTGCACAGCGGCGACGAGAACGAAGCAGACCCCATCATCTTTATAAACACTTCAAATCCAATAAAAACAACACAGATTTCTTCAAAATAACAAAAAATCGTCAATCTGAAGAAGAAGAATTAGAAAGATGAATGAAGAAAAGAGAGAGGTAGCATTGGATCTGTGTGTCTCAATCTGTGACTGAGTGCGCCAAGTTTCGGGCAGTTCTGAGTTTATGTGAGAGCAGAGTGCCAAGTACTTTTGTTTTCTTTTTTTTGGTTTATTATTTAATTAATTTTCTGACGACGAGATGACGGAAAAGGGGAGTGTAACAGCGCAGGAAAATGTGTATGCCGTGGGGGAAAACAACAAAATGCAACAGAAATATGCAAGGGATCTATGACCATAAATATTGTTTATTTATCGGAACTGTGTTTGGATTTTTTGTTTTTCTGGTTTTGGGTTTTTTTTTTTTTTTAAATATGTTTATGAAACGTAGAGTAGAAATCCTTTATTTCTGTAGAATATGTGCGCTGTGGGCCTTTTCTACACGAGAATGACGTCTTCCTTTCTCAAGCGATTTTTTTTTTCCCAATTCTATACTCTATCTGCAATTTAAAACTATTATATACTCAATTTTTAACGTAAATTCTTAATCTTAAAAATTAAAAATATAATAAATTTAAATGTTAAATACACTACATAAACTTTTTTTTTTCTTAGTTTGAACAAAATATATAATCAATTCAAAGCAAGTCTATCTTTAATTGAAAAAATTCATATTTTTTTTTATTTCAAAACATTAAATAATTTAAATTTATACCTATCATATTTATTAAATAATAAATTATTTTTTAAATATTTCATACCTAAATTCTAACTAAAAATATTTAATTAAATAAAAAAATTGTATTCACATAAAATTATAAATTTTTAATTGCATCATAATCATATTTATGTATCCAAATCCCTCTTCATAAATTAAACTTTGTTAGCGTGTAAACAATCATTTGAGGGCAGTGTGGTATTGCATTTAGAAAAATATTTTTTGAAAATATAGGGACATATAAATAGATAATTTTTTATGAAGTATATTTGAAAAAAATAATTTATAAAAAATTAAATAAAAAAATTCAAAAAACTGTTTTTGATATATTTAACAGCAATATAAATTTTCTTTAGGCCACATTTTCTAATAAAATAATAAATAATTTTAATAAAAACCCAAATTAAATAAATATTTTTCCGGGTCACATTCTCCGAGTCACATCACAAACTATTTACGGCTAAAATTCGAAAATTATAACTCAAAAATTAATTGAATTTAAAACTATTGGAACCCAAATTCAATCATCCCATCCGATTAGCAGTTCTACGTAAAAACCCAACCTATCCGTGCGGAGTCTTTCCCTTACGCATTGGGCTTATATATAGATATAGTTTTTATTGGGGAGAGACATTGTAAACTTTTTTTCCACTCCCTACGAATGCAAAATTATATCTAATACGGAAAAAAAAAAAATTTACGAGAACTTATGTGGTGTATTCGGTATAAATTACATTTGATACTTTAAAACTATTGAATCATCAACTTTTAATCTCAATCATTCATCATCAACAAATGAGATTAAAAGTTTATAATCCAATAGTTTTAAGATATCCGGTATAAATTACACTATATGAACCATAAAATTACTCAAAACTTAAACTTAAAATATTATTCATCCAAAAATAAATACCCTTACTACTTGAATTAAGCCTCAAGCATTTATATTTTGTATTCATTTATCAACTGTGTAGATCAGAATCTTTTCTCCAGATTCTGCAGTTTTTTTTCACTTTCTTTTTTCTTTTTTTGCCTTTATAAAAAAAAAAAAAGAGCCAAGTCAACATTTAATTTACTGATCTGAATCGAGATGTGGTATATAGTAGGGCCAGACTATAGTATAACATATAAAATGTATCAACAAATTGTCCATCACACTATATCTTAACGGTCCAATAGTTTCCAATTTGAGATTCCGTTCAAAAAAAAAATTGTATAAACAAATTGAGTAATTTTTATTTTAATTTTACTTCCATGTGTCTCAAAAGTAGTATTTATTTTTCATGACATTTTTTATATAATAATCAAGTCAATCTGACCTCAAAAAATTATCATTTGGAATATTTTGTGATTTTCAATAAATCAGAAATATCTGTGAATATATTATTCGATAAATACTCCAAGTTAAGAGTTGAAATCCTCGATCTATGGCCTTTGTTTTCGTGCCCAAACCGACTGATGCGGAAGCAAATTATTATAAATAGGAGTTTAAGTTCAGAGAAAATTACTATATATTTCATTAAATTTGAGACATTTATTGTTAGTTAAATAATTTTTTTTCAATGAGTATTAATAAAATATATCAAATTTTAGGAGTACTACTATAATATATCAAACTTATATGAGTATCAATACAATATATCAAATTTCATGGATAAATAATATTTTTTTTTCTAATTTTACTGTAATATAATATATTTCTAACCAAAAAAAATCTAATAGGAGGTTGTATTAATATAATATGGTAAAACATAACGGGACAAATTATATAATTTTTAAATTTTATGGTATAATATATTAAATTTCAAATGATAAATAGTAATTTTTCCTTAAATTAATAACCAACTACTGTGAATTTAACATATAGGTAATTAAAATACTATATTAGTTATAGATATCCGTCAATTATTATTTTATGTTCACAAAGAAATAAAATTATTTTTTTCAATTATTAAATTGGAGTGAATAGGTAAAAAATAATTAATATTTGTAAATAAATGTGAAATATCAAACATTTTAGAACAAAAATACAAATTTTAAATGATATTTATTTAGAAACAAATGAAGTATTAATATATCCTCCAATTCACTCAAAAAAGTAAACTAAAAAAAAGTGATTGTCCAATCTAATATAAAAACAGTATAATTTTCTAACTGATCGGTGTGGGATAATTAAGATCTTATATTTGAAATAATAAGTTCAATTCGTGTAATAACTTTGTGAGTGTTCTTCAATACATGTAATGGGCTTCTAATTGAAAATTAAAGAACCTCTTATTCTTAAAGTAATTATTTCTAGATAGATTAGTTAGCACAGAAATATAACTATAATTCTTGTATTTTCTCAATTTTCTTCAAATCATAAATTTGAAAATAACTTTATCTAAAGCGTAGAAGTTTTGTTACTGAATAATTTAATCAAATCCTATTAATAAAATAATAATAATAATAATTGATATAAATGATGTAAAAAAATTTGGACCGAACGAGTCAATTCAAGGATGGACCTGAATTCCAGAAGATAACAAATTAAAATCTGAATCAAATAACTTGCTCAGGGTCTTAAAAATAAATTTTGCCTAAAAATATATAAAAACATGATGACATGGTATTCATGTCATGTCGTTTATATATAATTAGTTTGAATTATTAAAAAAGTTGATTTGAACCCAAAATTTGTTCCTTTCTATTGAAATAACTCGATTGAAACCCGACTGATTTGACCCATTTGATAGGTATCAATTTGCAAATGATTTTTTTTTATAAATTTTATTATCTCAATTATATAAACTATAATAATTCAGTGTGTTAAAAATTATTTATAATATAAAATTAATTTAATTTTTATTTTATAATTAAAATAATATTTAAAAAATTAAATTATTATAATTTACATAATTAAATTACTAAAATTTTTTCAGAATCTATTAAATTTTTAATAATATAAAATTTCTTACACGAACGCTCTTACTTTTTATGTAATAAATAATAATGATGATAATATAGTATAGAAAAAAAACAATTGACAATAGTCTTGACCGATTTAATAAAAAATCTATAATAGTGAAACATAAAATCTACTGTTAATTTTATTCATGCTTATTAAATTATTTTTCATTCAAAAAAATCACTAAACTATATTTTTATTTCACTAAAATTATTTATATTAATTTTTCAGCAACACATCAGCTGTCACATTAAATTTTTGATTACCCATATCAAAAAATTGACCGAAAGTGAATTTAGTAAAATGAAAACATAATTGAATGACTTTTTGAAATAAAAAAATATTTTATAATTTTACTGTAATTGGAAGTTTTTAAGTTATTAACTGATAGTAATTTTCCTCATGAATGTGTTCACATGCTATAAATATCTCTATTCAATGCACTATATGGCTTTTGAGTTTTCTTCATTAAGGAGGTATAATTCTTTAGCATGATAGACATTACCAAAAAATTTCAGTAAATTTTTAAGCTGGTTTAAATATTTGGAAATATGGCAGCAAATCTTTTTTTAAGATTTTTCATGGTAATTGAAGCATTGGTTTTCAGGTAAAAGAGGTTTATATTATTATCTTTTTCAAATGGTATGAATATTATTCCCTATTTGAATTATATCAGATTTTTTTACTTGTTATAGAGTAAATGTGACAAGCACCCCCATTTAATGGTATAGATATGGTAATAGTTGGTATTTTCTTTGATGGCCTAGGTTTACTGGTTTGGGCTCGAAGTATTTTCTCAAAATTTTCACGTTGAAAGAGGATTGAATTTACTTTTGTAAGATCAATAGTCTTTTCAGGTAAGAGTACTAGTAAAAGTAAAAAAATTAAAAAAAATTTTGACATACAGATCTCTTTCAACTTGAGAAAGCTAATGCATAGAATTGACCTGCAAAATTTAATTTGTGTAAATGCTGTGTTCTCCTCACCAAAAAATAAATATAGAAATAAACATCTAATGGGTTGTTTGAAATTAAATTTCGGAAAAATATTTTTTGGAAAAAAAATTACATTTTTAATATTTTTTGAGTTTTAAAATTTATTTTTGGTAAAAACAGAAAAATAAGTATTTTTTTACAAACCTGTTTTTAGAACATTCATCAACAATCTCAAATACTCTATAAATGAATGAATTTATTCATTTTCTATTGCATCCAAATAGCACTTTCAATATCTTTAATAGAATAAAAGACATCTTTGAATATATATAGTAAAAAAAATTCAATAAACTTTTTATATTTTTATTCTATATTTTATTTTATCTTTTGAAAATTAATTTTGATCAAAAAAATAAATTACTTGTATTGTAATTAAAAAGAAAAGAAATATACTAATAAAAAGATAGAATATATATATTAATGCTTTAAATAATATTATAAATTCACTCTTTTATTTAAATTTTAAAAATAAAAAGTTCTATTATAATAAATTTATTCTTTAAAATAAAAAAATATCAAATAAAAAATCTATTTGAATACTCAAAAGTCACTTATCAATGAAGACACAAGTACATATTAAATACAATGACTTATATATTAATTAGAGCACCTCATTCTCATCCTTATCTCTATTCTCCCGAGTCCACCAGATAATATTATTCTTTTATTCTTTTATGAATTGATGTAATAATATTGTGTTATTTCTTTTAAAAAAAAAGTAAACAAAATACTCGAAAATGACATTTTCCCACCAATTTAATTATTTAATTATCAGAAGCTTTTTTAGGCTTTTATCAACTGAGTTTTAAAACAATTGCAGTATAATATAAATTAAAACTCATTGATTTTGTATTAGAAATAATGATTTTATATACGGATAAATTTTATTCCCTCTGTTTCTAAGCAGATGTCTTATAAAATAATTAAGAAATACATTTAAAATGTACATAAAATATTATATTATTCTTGCATCTATTTAATTACGGAGAGAGTAACAAAAAAAAAATGATGATTTTATTGTGGGAGAGACAGGAAGGGCTCATTTAGGATTGAGTTTTGAAAAAAAAAATTGTATTTTTAATTTTTTTTCAGTTTTAAAAAATATTTTTAGTAAAAGCAGATAAATAAATATTTTTTCTTAAAAGTAGATTTAGGAAAAACAGCTTATTAAAAATTTAAAAAAATTAAAATTTATTTTTATGATACTTAACAATAATTTCAAGTACTTCTAAAGAGTTGTTAAATAAAGAGAAAGTATGCATGGTAGTGGGAAATTATTTTGAAAAATTTAAGGATGCCGTATGGCCAAGCAAGTAGAAAGTAACCTACTAATGTAATAGAAGTTAGTGATTGATACTAGAATTGCACAAAATCAATGTTTAAAGTTCAACCTATGAAAAGGAAAAAAGAAAGCTCACAACAGAAATATGAGCACAAGTTCAACAGGAGGTCAAGAATTGGTAACCCATACTCATTTTCTTCTAAACCAAATTCTTGAAATTTTTCTCTTCTTTCACACAAACAATACTTGGTATAGTAGGTTACAACTTCCATGCCAAAACATACTCAACACTGCGTGAATGATTTCTAAGACAAAGACATCCTACCAATCTTCCCTTTCTAATTTAACAATCTTTGTCCAAATCAAACAATTGTCTTTTTATTATTGAATATGGGACAATCAAACTTTGTTGGAGGAAAAACGTTGATTAATTAGAACTTTAGGAGTGGAAATATACCTCAGTGATTGGAGAGAATATTGCATTCATATTAAAGAAAATCGACCAAAAATGATACACCAAAAATCTAGATATTTTGGATTAAAAAACTAAATAAAAATTCAGACAGTGTAGCGAGTTTGGGTTTCAATCAAAGTAGTCAATTTGCGGGGCATGATGCTCCTCCTCCTGGTGGCACTGTTCACCTTCTCGGTAATTTTATTTATAGTTACTTAATTTTATTTTTATTGCAATAAAATGACAATAAAAAAATTATTTAATTATATTTTCATTTCACTAAAATACTTCCAGCCAATTTTCCGATTTAGGTAACTAAAAAGCTGATGTGGTTGCTGAAATGTCACTGAAAATCTGACATGATGGTTGATATATTACCAGAAATCTGACATATCACTGGAAATTGACATTGAGAGATTTTAGTGAAACAAAAATATAGTTAATGATTTTTACAGAGCAAAGAAAAATTTTATAATTCTACTGCAGTAAAAGTAACCCAGAAATTCTGTTGGTGCTGCCCTTTCATTCGAAGATTATGTCACCTTTTTATTATGCTTTACTTTTTTTTTTTTCCAGATTTGAAAATGAAAAGGCTGAAGTATCAGAAAATTAAAAATTTGTGATATATATATAAATTTGGGACCGTAGGTTCGAAGCCAATGTTTGTGTAATTTACACATAAATATAGATATGTTGCTTGAGGTGGAAAAAAGTGATGCATTTCTTTTGAGTTTAGGTTTGTAAATCATCATCCATTCAATTTATTTGAATTATTTTAAAATGATAATAAATTTATTATTATCTAACTTGAATATCTATATCCATAGAATTCCAATAAAAAACATATTTAATTTGTATAGCGAGCGATCATAATCAAGGAAAAAAGTTTAATAAAATCATTATTGATGTCAGTACATCATTTTCTTTTTAAAATCACCCGGCTTTATGATATATCATTTTCTAAATCAGCATCACACCTCTTTTAGCAAATAATAATAATAATAAATAAATAAATAAAAGTGTCAGTATTGTAACTCCATTATTCCCTTTTCCAAAGAAAAAGGTTTGCAATCAATTTGTCTAACTTATTTAATTCAATTTAGTATGAACACAAAACTTTGTCGACTTAGTTACACATTATTACACGATTGTAGTCTTGGTTGCCATCTTTATCATTTACATTATCTAAAATACAAAAACTAATATTTAAAAACAACCTTAATTATCAGGTAAAAAAGCAAAAACTTAATACAACAATTGCATGCGAGTGAAAGAAACATGATCTATTATTTTATTAACTATTGCAATTCAACACTCATCTAAGTGATTAACCATGTCATAACCAAATCGGGTCTGAATAAAATGATCAACTCAATTTTTTTTTTTAAATTTTCTGAAGAAAAACGTACAGTCAGATTTTGTTCAATAAGGTGTATGATATATTATCATTGAAAAAACATTAAAAAATACCAATAAGGTATTGATTAGAAATGTAAGATCTTGAGCTCGAAACATTATGCAACATTTGCCGCTTCTAACCCTTTTGGGAATAGAAAAAGAAATATAGAGTCGGTTTGTTCATTACCTCATCGACTCATTCCTGATATGGTTTGGGGGTTGGAGTTATACCCAATAAACTGATCCTGCGAAAGCCCGTTTTCAAAATCCAGGTGATACAGTTCCATATTCCAAAATTTACCTCATTTAAAATCTAGTATATAGCACAATCCATTTGTTTTGTTCTTAGGACTTGGAATAAAATAGTTTTACTTGGTTGAATGCAAGATTACGACAACTGAAATTAACAGTTGAGGTGACAATTCATGAGTTTATCCCATGTTCAGTGTTGGATAGTTTAGTTGTATGGATGTAAATGCACTTTTCACTGTCAGCTAGTATTGTGGACAACAATTATGTCAAAACAAAGATTCAAGCATAATAAAGTGAATCCATCAAACATCGCCCAAAATAACATTCAAGAACAAGACTAAGATAGTTGAATGTCGAGTATTCTCATATGCTATTATATATTTTTCAGTTTGCTTAAAGAAATATACTCCAAATGACATGCTTTTCAGAAATTTAGTTTTAGAAGTGGGATTTAACATGTTCAGTAGTGAAGTCTGGCACTGGTACTGGTTTACCAGATACCCGAGTCCAAGCTTAATGCTGCATTTTATGTCAGTCGCTTGAGAATTTGAATGAATTAATACTAGCATTCTCCAGCCAACTTGCTAAAACAGTTAGCATCAAGCATGTTGAATTGTTAGGACTGCCCCATAGCAAGCATCAATACTTGGTAGCAAGAAGCAATTAAGTAGGCATGACCGATAGTTCAAACTACAGCCTACTGGAATTTAATATTCTGCATGCTGCTTTAACTGTGCTAAAACATGGCCAGCTTAATATTGGAATGAAAGAACACAATCACCTAAATCTTAAAGAAAATGTCCAATAGAACATGGAACACATGATAATGACGAGAACTAGCCATTTCATTACTATCTTTTACTACTAACCTCAATAACTTGGTTCTGACGATTGAGAGCGTTGCTCCTTAATTAAAGTTTGAACTCTCTGCAATATAACAACAGGAACTAGTCTATGTAAAGAAGACAACAACGGTGATGGGAAAAAACCACTAGGAGAACATTGTTCTGCTTTACCTTGACAGAATTTCCAACATCCTCTAGTTTTTGTAACAGCAGTAGGTCACCTGAACTAGGAAGAGATTCATGCCTCTGAGTTTTCAGTGGAGACATCTGCAAGAACAGGAGAAAGTTAAAAAATTATACCCAGCAGTTGGAAACCAGATGAAGCAGAATGGTTGTGTTCATAATAATGGGTTGCCTTGCCTATGTCACGAGTAAAAATTCTTAAATATACTGATAGAAGAAATGGCAGTGGATGTTAATAGCTTCTATATGTCATTAGCAGGAGTTGGAAGAAGAAGAAAAGTCCAAGTACTGGCATACCATAGGCGATGACGGTTGACCTATTCTCAAACTAGGAAGGTCCTCAATCGTGGAAACTTGTCTAGACACAACCTCACTTCTCATGTATGATAGTCGGGTTAAGATAGCCTGTCATGAATAGCAACTGTCAAATTTCTTCCCTTATTTACAACGAGTAATGATAGGCAGTACCTTTCTGAAAGCACTTGGATTTGCAATGCCTTGAATTTTAACATCATCACTTGCTGGCCTTCTCACACCAACATTCTCAATTCTCAAAGAGTAGATACCAAAAAGAGATTGTAAATATCCTGACAGCAATTCAGAAGAGTGTTAAACATTGAGAAGGTTGGAACAATAAGAAAGCCTACAAATGAATTCTCTATTACGAAAAGAAGGGAATAATCATCTTCAACAAATGTTGGAGGAGAACATTTTACTCAGAACTTAGTGAAAACATAAGGAATACATGTAGAGTTAGATAAATAAAATACCATATTTGAGAGGACCTACGCCTGTAAAGTATATGTTAGCTCGCATTCTAACTTGAACATCAGAAAGATCAAAGAGATAGATGTCCTCAAAGTCTTCCATTGTGAAATGTGAATTACATGAGGGTTTTAGTTAACAAGCAGGGTTTACATAGATTTAAGTTTCATTCTTGCAACTTGTAACTTTGCTTAGAGGGGACCTGTACACTGAGCAGCCAAATTGCGGCAAACCCAGGGCACAACAAGAAATATATCTGATGTCCTAATAATTCACCCAAAGTTATCCATATACTGAACTGTGGAGAAAAAAAAAATATTTAGCTATTAAATCATCCTCCTACAGGGATCAGAATAAAAGGATTTTTCACAAAATTTCAGAAAATAAGAACACAAATTGACAAGAGATTAGACATTTAATGTGAAAGTAGTAAGTTTCGGTAAGGTTTACCTTGCTCAATTATGACATCTTGAACAGACGGTAATAATACATGCTTCTCTCTCTTTAAAACCCCAAAACAAGGAAATGCAACCGGTTTTGTAACCTGAACTAAAGGAAACTAATGCAATCAATACATGCATAACACTAAGATATATACTACATTTGAAAATGTATCAGCTCAAAATTCACTTCAAATCAGTAAGGAAAATCATTGAACCCATAAAGTTTACTTCAAAAGGTAGCTAATTTAACATGCTATATGAAGTAAACGCAGCAAGACAGAGAATTGGGATTAATAGCAAATTTACTTTGTACACAATGGCATTAGGAGTGAGATAAAGCTTTCTGGAGCGAATGTCTTTGCGCATTATATACCTCCGCACCGGCAAATACAGAAGCATTAACAAACCAATTCCCCAAGCCAATACTAACAGCAAAGAGTACATAACCCATTGAGAAGTTTGGTACTTGACAAATTTCTCTTCCATCTCATCAAAAGATGCTGTATAAAGAACTGTGTCATCATGCGTTTCGCTTTCTTCGCAATAACCCCCGCTGCCGCCGACGCCACCATCTCGCGATTCCGACAATAAACCCTTCTCTAAGCTATCAATTTCCACAACTTGATCTCGGGTCCCCATCTGAATGGAGAATTGAAATTTAAAAAGAGAAAAAAGATTGATTGAAAAGCCAACTGAAAATCAACCATGGTAAATTCAAGGAATTAGCAAGAAAAAATAAAAGGGGTTAGCGAAATCTTACAGGTTGATCAGAAAATAGTCTTCTTTTAACGGGAGTGGCCATAGCTAAAAATGAAACGGAGTTTTTGGAAATTAAACAACT
>CATIWF010025790.1:0-110705 GCA_949630135.1 Balakata baccata
TGTAATTATGGTATAACAATTCCTAGTCCACCAGTCAAATTCAACTTCAATTTGTTGGGCTGAGTTTGAATACCTGAGGCCAATTTCACCATTAAACCACCTCCAATTGAGCGACGTCGTATCATTTTACTTTATGCGTGGTGCTTAAACGAGAGAAACAGTCTATTATCCCTTAAATTGCAAAATCCCCAAATCTCAACCTTAATTGTAATAAAAAAAATAAA
The DNA here is from genome assembly GCA_949630135.1 of Balakata baccata. Taxonomy (NCBI): domain Eukaryota; kingdom Viridiplantae; phylum Streptophyta; class Magnoliopsida; order Malpighiales; family Euphorbiaceae; genus Balakata; species Balakata baccata. The sequence continues at coordinate 225 of CATIWF010025790.1, forward strand.
GAGATTTTTTTTTGGTACATAAAATATTTTTTTTGGTATATAAAAAAAAAATAAAGAGAATTTTTGTTTGTTAAATGATTGCATGGATTACAAATGACTGAATTACGCGGAATATGAATACAAAATCTAAACATTTTCAATTCAAATAATTTTATTTGAAAATGTTCAATTTTCCTCTCGTTCAAATAATATTAAAAAAATTATTTACCAAGTTACAAATAAAGAATAAATAAATCAACAAATTCTTGATAATTATTATTTTCCTTCCTCTTTCCCCGACTTTTCAATAATTGTTACATTATAGTTCGTAGCTTCACTGGCCAAACGCGGTGCCTAGTCAGCTTTGGGTAGTCTACAGCAAACGATGTTTCACTGCATCTAAGCACAATATTCTCCATTTTTCTCCGCTTCTCATGATTATACCTTTATAAAAACGACGGTCGTTTTGATGAAAAGTACAACAATCTAAAGCCATCATATCTGGACCATGGAATATAGAACAGAAGCTTCTCGTCTGACCTCTGTTTTCTAAAGTTTGAATTGGATTCGTCTCCCTCTCTTTCCATCAATGGGGACTCCTTAATTATATACCGAATATGAAAGATTCAATCTTTTTTTATCTTCACGAAATACCCACCTTCCCTTATCTCCATCTTCCGCCTTTTTTTGTGTGCAAAGAAATGCCAAGCTTAATCGTTAAACTCTACAGCGTTTTCTTCAAATATCAACACAAACACCTTCTCAAGAGCTTATCCGAGCATCATAAAACCGACCCATTTGGTAAAACATCTCGGCCACAAGAATCCATTGCCGCCAGCAACCCATTGTTCACCGATGGTGTTGCCACCAAAGACATTCATGTGGACACCTTCTCTTCCCTCTCCCTCCGCATCTTCCTTCCTGAAACCGCAGTTGCTTCTTCATTGGACGCTTCAGTAAACAGCGATGCACCAACTTACGGGGGCTATTCGCCGCCCCCCGGTAAGTTCCATCGGAAGTTGCCGGTGATGCTGCAGTTTCACGGAGGTGGGTTTGTCAGTGGGAGTAATGAGTCGATGGGAAACGATGCGTTTTGCAGAAGAATAGCCAAGATGTGCGATGTGATTGTTCTTGCCGTTGGGTATAGATTGGCACCGGAGAGCAGATACCCGGCGGCGTTCGAGGATGGGATTAAGGTATTGAATTGGCTGGCGAAGCAAGCTAATTTGGCTGCGTGTAGGAGATTGGGAGTTCAAAGCAGTATATTCGATAGCTTTGGTGCTTCAATGCTTGAACCTTGGTTGGCTGCTCATGGAGATCCTTCGAGGTAGCTATATCAATCCTTAGAGTTTGCTAAAGTTTAATTTTGTGTAATTAAACCTGCTTGTTGGCATAAATTTTATTCCTTTTTTATGTATACATCCACATGAGTATTCATAGTAAAAGATAATAATGTGTTTGTAGAATGCTTTTGACCAAATTTAGCTAGATAATGTTACCCATTTGATTTACTACGCAAACGAATGATCTTGTGGCCTCCTTTGCTGAATTTTTGATAGTCTGATGTGGTTAGGGTCAAATTTGTGAGCTGGAGAAATTATTTTGGATTGGATGTTTATTAATAAGGTGACCAGAAGTTTAATGTATGACAATTGCATTAACAACTCACAAAGAGAAAATCATACTAAGAACTGGTAGTTGTCCATGAGTTTCACACCTCTGTTTCATCATCATCAGCAATAGCACAGTGTGAATGAGGTAACGACTAGTGAATTTGATAAGCTGTGCAACATTTTCCCTCATTTTTTTGACAAGACAAGATTTTTTTTTTTAGTTTGTTACAGTTGTGATCAACTAAAATTGATTGTTACAATTACAGTTGGTCAAATCACTCAACAAAGGATCATAGTTACTAATTATTCCTTAATGTTCGTCTATGGCTCTATGCTTCACGGAATTCTTCATTGACTTAATCCTCTTACCAGAACAGGTGTGTATTGCTTGGGGCAAGCTCTGGTGCAAACATAGCAGATTATGTGGCTCAAAAAGCTGTGGAGACAAGGAAGCTATTGGATCCTGTTAAGGTTGTGGCACAAGTCTTGATGTACCCTTTCTTCATTGGAACAACTCCCACCCGTTCTGAAGTTCAGCTGGCAAACTCATATTTCTATGACAAAGCTATGTGCAAGCTCACATGGAAACTCTTTCTACCAGAGGATGAATTCAACCTTGATCACCCAGCTGCCAACCCTCTCCTCCCCGAGAGAAGGTCACTTCTTAAACACATGATGCCAAGCTTAATAGTAGTTGCAGAAAATGATTTTATGAGAGACCGTGCCATTGCTTACTCAGAGGAATTGCGGAAAGTTAATGTGGACGCACCCCTTCTTGAGTACAAGGATGCTGTGCATGAATTTGCTACCCTCGATGTGCTTCTTCAGACCCCGCACGCCAAAGTGTGTGCAGAGGATATCTCTATCTGGGTCAAGAAATACGTTTCTCTCAGAGGCCATGAGTTTTCCTATTAAATACAGCAGAAATGAGGAAAGAATTATATAATCATTAGAACCCACTTTTCTTCATCTTTTGATGTTGGAGGGGAGAAGCATTCTTGTGCATCCGACGGGAATATAGCTTCATGTCAGTTTTTTTCCTGCAAGTTATAATTATCCTTTCTTGTAAAGTATATATATAGTCTGTCATAGATTAGTACCTTCTTTGTTAAACATCCATGTGTAAAATAGCTGCTCTAAATGCTTATAGTTTTGTTATGGTATTGAATTTGTTCAAATCAAAAAAAAATTTGGTATGCTTCTTCCCACATCTGATGGACAAAATGATTATTATACATACAATTCTGAGAAGTTTACAGCAGTTGATTAGCAAGAGAATGCAAAATGAACTCACTTTAACATCATTCAGGGGAAATAGCTCATAGTTCTCTTGTCTAAATATCATCTGCCCTGAACTGATAGTCCTCATTGACTGTTGGCACTAGAAGTGAGGTTTTCTTCCTTGTAGCAAGCCCAAAAATATCAGAGAGGTCTACATCATCAGCTCCCACCCCACGAGGCAATTCCCAGTCGAAATGATACAGAAGTCGAGCAAGTGAGATCTCGATTGTTGCTAATCCAAACGGTAGAAACCTGAAATCTTGATCCTTAAAATCGAAGTCATTATCAACAAACCTCTGAGGATTGTACTCTAGAGGATTCTCCCATGATTTTGGGTCCCTTCTAATAGCATAGGAGTTTATTAGAACCCGAGTTTTGGCAGGTATTTCATAGCCATCAAGAATGCATTTTTCCATAGACTCTCGGGGAACTAGTAGAGGTACTGGTTGGTGTAATCGCATAGTCTCTTTTATCACAGCTTTCATGTAATGCAGGTGTTGGAGATCGCTGTCGTCGACCTTTCCCCTGCCGGCTTCATCCTGTGCTTTCTTCATAATAGCCGGGTGCCTGAATGTCCATTCTAGCGTTGCTGCTGCTGATGTATATGTTCCAGCAACGAACATGTCCTGTTGCCAAGGACACAAATTAACAACACAAATGAATCACACTTATAATAATAATTGTTGGGTAGTTAAAAAAATTTCTTACCTCAGACAGATTAATTAATAATATTATTGACTTTAATTAATTACCACTTAAACTAAAGCTTTGAGATTATCATCAGTAATGGCTACCTCCAAATCTTCTCTTCTTTGAACCCTGAGCAAAACATCAACAAAATTGCACCAGAATGGAGTAGAGAATGGGGAATGATGAACATGGAAAGAATAAAATACAGAAAACATAAAAAAATCGCATACAAAAAGAAAGAAAAACAGAAAAGGAAGAATAGCTTTGCACAGATGGCGCCTACCGATAAATTTTAAAAATTAAAATAACAGTTGTTTTATTTTGCCTTTAGCTTCGCACGTGTACGTAAACTTAGAACAGACAATTTTTGACACGATATGAATACGTTTAAACACATTTAAAAATATATAAAGTATGTATTAAATTTTATACAATATAAAACCACTTATTTAAAAAATTATATAACACAAAATAATACATTTATATATAAAATGATACATATATATATTTAAATATAGAAATTTATAGACCAGTGTCTAATAAATAATTTGCCTCCGAAGTACTTGCAAATCGTTAAGCCCAACTTCTTTTCTAGATCTGACCGCAAAAATTTTAAGAAAACCACAAGGAAAACTTTCAGTTTTTCCGAAATAAATAAATATGAAATAAAATTTTGACATTACAAATATTTACTTGGAAATTTTCAAAAAATGTTCAAAAGCTCCTAAAATATTAGGACATTACCTCTACTTAAAATTCTTTTTAAACATACCTAAAAGTACCTAAAAAATATTATAAAAGTATAAAAATTCAAAAAATCACCCTAAAGTACACTAAAAAGTACAAATATGGTATACTTTAGTGTGGTATTTTTAGAAATACCTTAGTTTGGTATAACTTGGGAATATATTGGTTATATCTTGATAATATCTTGAAAATTCTTTAGGAATTCGTTGGGTATACCTTAAAAATTTATTGAGAATACTTTGTATATGCATTGAGAATATCTCGAAAATTTTTTGGGAATTTCTTAGATATACCTTGGTTTGGTAAATTTTAGGAATACTTTGGATATACCTTGAGCAATTTCTTAGGAATATTTGGATATACTTTAAGAATATTCTGAAAATATTTTTCCTAAATTACTGGGATTTTCACCAAAAAGAAGAAGAAGAGATGGACTTTATAATGTATCCGAAAAAAATTTCCTCTATTTTTTCGAAATGGATTACTAATAATGTTGGAAAAATTGTGATTATGAGAGGATAATTCGGGCGGATCACATAATTCAGTTTTGAGAGAAAGACCCGAATATATATTTCTTGACATAAGAACTATGAATTAATATATTTATATGCTCAAAATGAAGATTATATGAATAGAAATTGAAGTTCAAAATAAACTTATTACGAATGAGATATAAAGAGGAAAAAGTGAAAGTGGAAGTTGTCCCACATCACTAAAAAGTAAAGTGAGACTTGTGTTTATATAGTAAGATGTATTTTTATATAGGTAAAAAAGTAACATGAAATGTTCTTTCTTGCTTGCTCAAACACTGGAAGGGTGCAACGGATAGGTTAATGCGTGGATGTGTGACCATTCGTTTACACGAATATCGGGCTAAAATCTTATGGTTCAGGTCAAGCCCAATTTTTACATATTTTTTTTTATTTCTGAAAATTGAAGCAACACTCTCGTGTCGATCTATACCGCCAAGGGTTTGGCACGCCTGTGTGGATTCTATACTCCTGTGTCGTTTCATACAAGCAGACTTCTGACACGCCTGTATCGTTGTACTGCAGTGTGTGCATGGTTAATTCATACTCTCGTGTGGATTCTATACACCTGTATGGATTGTGTTTCAGATTAGTCTTTTGAATTTCATGTCTTTTAGAATTTCATTTTCTGATGTTTCAAAGATTAAATTCACTATTATTTAAAAGTTACAAAGACATTATTGGTAGTTTTTAAAGAGATTAATCATATGTCTCCTCCATTTAGTATAAATAGAGGTTTTTTGTTTTTGTTGAATAGTTTTTTTGGGTTGGGTTTTTTTCTCTTGTTGGAAAATCTTCTTCTTCTATTTTCTTCTTCTAAAAGTGATTAGTTTGCTGTAAGTAGGTGTTGTGTGTTCAATAACTACTTGATATATGTTGTATCCTATAAGACATACGTCAGTAATTCTAAACACCGATGGTAGGAGACAAATTTATTTTAAAAATACTGTGTGAAATACAAATCTCATATTTATTTTTTCTTTTTTTTTGTTTTTTTATTTAAATATTGAATTAATAATTTTCCTATTGTTCTCTTATTAGATGATAAAGAAACAAATGCTTGATTGATTTAGCAGAGCAACTGGTGACCAAATTCTTTTAAGAAATTTTTAACAATTTAATTAGTAGTGTAAACCATACAAAATTTGCAAGACAGTAATTATTAAATTAGGAAAAAGACGATTCAGCTGGGATGGATCCATCTAATAATTACTGTACTCTGCAAATACAAAATCCACCTCTTCACTAAAATAAACTAATAAATAAATCCAACCTGAGATCTGAATGAGAAACAGAGATAAAAAAAAAAAAATGCAAAATCCATGCAAACTTTTCACCGCCGTCTTCAACTCAGTTGATGCAAGGGGGGATCCAATTTGCTTCGGTCAATCTTGCCACCTGGCAATGATCTCTCATCCAAGAGAAGCCAATCAATTCCCAACCTGCACCAAGTGAATTAGAGATTGTCGATGACAGAGAGCCCATCAGAGCATAGGAACCAAGCTGCTCGCATTCCGCATGATTTGAGGGTACAAGGGTGAGTTACTCGGCAGGGATGATAGGTTAGTGTCCACCTAATAACAAAGAGGTACAAATGAAATAAATTCCAGTTCAAATGAAAATACATAAACAATTAAAACATGGACAAATCATGAAATTTCCACTATTTACTTATGGAATAATCCGTCTTTAAAGTCAAAACCACGTCTAATACAGAAAACACCCGTCCCAGTTAGTCCCTTCATAACCTGTAGTTATAAAAGTACATTCCGTTGCCAACTTTAACGACGGATTTTCAGTCACTAAAATACGATCTCAGCTGACCAAGGCAGTTGCGACAAAAAAATATCCGTCGCAAAGTTTGGACAGAAAAAACCATCGCTAAGTGGCTTGATCCATTATTTAGATCGGTCGCTAATTTCATGTTATTTCACTCTTTTCTTGTAATGATTAAGAAATTTACATTTTAATTTCAAGAAAAAAAAAAAGCTTTTAATCTTCACTTCTAAAGAGGTGTTTTCTCACTCACTCACTTGTAATTTAAATTATAATATAGTTTAGATGATCTCACGAACTTAATTTGATATATTCAATTAAAATGATTCGTTTTATTTGCCTGTGAATTTTATGCTAGTTTTTGAGTTTCAAAGAAAAATTTAAAAATATTTAGGCCCAACTCAAGTGGCAGGAGCGTTTCCTCTTAGAAAGATGAGATGTTGAGTTTAAGTCTTCTCATTCGCACTAAATGTAATTTTGCTTTTATGATAAATATAATGAGATAACTTTCCATATTGTGTAGCTTATGGCCTATTATATCATTTAAATGTATTTGTAAGGTGTCATCTTTATCATAAAAAAAAAAACATTTAAAACTTAAAAGAATTTTCTTTCGTAGGTGACCAAAATTTAAATGTATAAAAGATATAAACAAAATTTGTGAATGATCATTAAGAATATAGTTTTGATATATATATCTCTAATATTATATACAATTATTGTTATCAAATCATAATTTGTTGGGATGTCTCTCTCAAATTGCTAGCTAGCTTGTTTATCACAATTAAGTTGATTAATTAGACACTTCAACCTCAAAACAGTAATATTTTTCATACATTTTCTACTTTTCATTCAAAAATTCAGTTTCAATAATATAATATATTAAAAAAATAAATGTGAGTCAAATTGTTTTTAATCAACAAATATTAGTTTAATTTATTTAAAGTCAATAAATGAACTGTATAATTACTTGAAACCTTAAAGCTATTAAAAAAATGTGGGAGAGATATAATTAATATTATGGGGCAAGTAATGAAAGAAAGATTAATCATACCAACCCAAATTTATTTTTTTTTTAAAAAAAGGAGAACAAAATAAAAGGAAATTAAACACAAAATGCTAGTTGTGTAAAGCATGATGCATGTGAAAAAGCACAGTGCACAGAAAATTAAGAAAGTGGAAGACATGCTCTCCCCAGACCTATGAAGCTGCCCAAATAGAGAATAGAATCTTCTCAATTATATGTTAATATGCTTTCTCTATTAACAAAATTCAACTTTAATTTTGCCAATATATTTACACTTCTAAATCATTAGAATTACTTAAAAATATTGATATTATAATCAGAATTGTGATGTATCGACTTAAAATCTCCGATCGAAATTTTTGTATAAAAAAATTAATTATAGTAAATTCTAAAATCAGCAATACCAAAAATTATTAAATAAGAACAATAAATTTATCGGAGTAATAACACATTCGCATATCAAACAGTGTATTATTAACTCGATTATGAATAATTACATGAGTATGGTTTAGATTAAAAAAGAAAAAAGTTTTCGACTGCTTTAATATAATGTAATCTTCTTCTTTTTATTTTTTCTGTATAATTTTATTGAATGTGTGAAAGAAATTACTCGACTAATTGATTTGGAGATTAAAAAAAATAATAAAAAGAAAAGAAAATGGTGGAAATAATTAATTAATGTGATCAATAATGACAATGACTCACACGTCTTTCTCTCAAATTACTTGACTTGAAGAACTTGCTATTATTCTAATTGCCTACACAAACCAATTCTAATAAATATTAATGCTGAAGATTTGTATATGCTTACTAATCATTGGCTTGTCCATCCTTTATAGTCAGGCTATGAACTGGCATGGGAATCTTGTCTTGACTTTGTGCATAGTTTATAATTATAATTAAAGCTTAGCAACCTGTATATAGTTTCCTTTTAATGATCAAAGGCTTTTTGTTCAATCTTTTTAATTGTAATTAAGTTCAGTCAGAAATTAAAGTTAATTTGATGCAATGGGAAGACAACCTTGCTGTGAAAAGATTGGATTGAAAAGAGGTCCATGGACCATTGAAGAAGATCAAAAGCTCATGAATTTCATCTTCAATAATGGGATTCAATGCTGGCGGCAAGTTCCCAAGCTTGCAGGTTAGTTCAAAGTAAAGACACTAATGCTCGAATCGAGCTTGCTAGCTGCTTCAGCTCTTTCTTGATAGCTTCATTACTTGGGATAAAATTTTCTTGTTTTCTTGTGTTAATTTTGGTTTAGGTTTGCTGAGGTGTGGAAAGAGTTGCAGATTAAGATGGATGAATTATTTAAGGCCTGATCTCAAGAGGGGAGCACTAACAGAAGCTGAAGAAGATCATATCATCCAACTTCATTCTCGTTTGGGTAACAGGTAATTAAATTTGGTTCGCATCTTCATTCATGGAGGAACCCAACAAATAACTTGTTGACAGTGTATTATTGACTGATCATCAGGGTTGATTGTGCAGGTGGTCGAAGATTGCTGCACATTTTCCAGGAAGAACAGATAATGAGATAAAAAATCACTGGAACACAAGAATTAAGAAGAAACTGAAGCTTCTTGGAATAGACCCCCAAACCCATAAGCAGACTGAACAAAGTAAGACAAATAATGAAGAAGAGAGTATGCAGCCTCAAGTCTACATGGAAGCTGCGAGCAGTATAGAGTTGAAAATGGTGGATGAAACTTTGAACAAAGAATTGGATGCAGGATCCATTTTGAGTCCACACACAGATCAATCTGAATCATTTTCCTCAAGAATTGATGAATCTTTGCAGCAAGAAGATGATGATCAGCAATACTGGTTTGATTTGCTATCATGGGATGGTTTCAGTAATCTGGAAGAGATTTTTCCTTTTGACACTACTCATCATTGAATTCATGGTTCATTTCTCCACCTACTGCCTTTGTTATCAATGAGTTTGTATAATCCCAAAAGAAAAATTAAGAATTAATATTAATAACTTTTCTTCTTCATTCGAGTTGTGGCAATAACCTTTCAAGAAAATAATTAATTTGTTGTTACTGTAAAAACTATAAACATGCAAATAATTTCTTGAATGATGATATAAACTGGGCCTCCTCCAATATGTGGCCCAATTGGAAGGGAATATTACAAAAATAACAAGATAATTGCAAAAACACTCCCTTAAATTTTTTTTTTTTAAAATACCGACGGTTTAAATTGTTTTTAAAAAATGTAGAAATCATCTAAAATCATTATTTATATAAGGGTTATCTAAAGTTTATCGCAAATAAATAAAAATTAATTTATAAAATTTTTTTAAAGATTTAATTAAAGTTTACTCAAATTATACTCAATATTTATTTAAAATTTATTAAATAAATAATAAAATTTGAATTTACATAATGTTTACTTAAAAATTTATCAAAATTTATCCAATATTTATCACAAATTAATAAAAATTGAATTTACAAAAAAAATTTAAAAAATTTACTTAAAGTTTATTCAAATTATACCTAATATTTATCTAATTTTTACTAAAAAAAATAATAAAAATTGAATTTACACAAAATTTATTTAAAAATATATCAAGATTTATTTAAAATTTACCCGAGATTTACTACAAATTAATGAAAATTGAATTTATAAAAAGTTTTTCTAAATATTTACTTAAAATTTACTCAAATTATACTCAATATTTATCTAATATTTACTAAAAAAATAATAAAAATTGAATTTATACAATGTTTATTTAAAAATTTATCAAAATTTACATAAGCGTTACTCAAGGTTTACCTGATGTTTATCCCATATTTACCACAAATTAATGAAAATTGAAATTACAAAATATTTATCAAATATTTACTCAAAGTTACTCAAGTTTTACCCAATATTTATACAATATTATCATAAAATTAATGAAAATTAAAATTATATAAGGTTTACTCAAGAATTACTCAAAATTTACTTAAAGTTTATCCAAAATTTACTAAAGTTTACTCTAAATTTATTCAATAGTCTACTTAAGGTTTACCAAAATAAATAATTTTAATTAAATTAATTAAATACAAATTTTTATATTTTTTTTTGTAATTAAGATATATACAAAGTTTAGTTTGATAATTAAATTAATTAAATTTAAATTTACATAAAAAAATATGTTAAGTAATGAAAAATATATTTTAATTAAATGAAAAATATATTAAATAAATACTGAAATTACGTATTTAAAAAAATAGATAAAAATGAAAACACAAAAAAATTTATCAATAAAATTGAAAAAAACTCTAAAATGCTAGTTAACGGAGTAAATTTCCCAAATATCAACAATAGAGCAAGCGGATAATGAGAAATCTCATTAGACAAAGACAGATTTCTGGAGACTTCCAGAAGAAGACTGATTAAGCTCCTCAGGCACTGCCAATTCCTACCCATCACACAGTGCTCTCTCCATAAATCTCCATGCTTGCTTCTCTTTATATATTATCACGAGTTCCATCTTCTCTTCCATCGATCATCTAACAGTTTCTTCCGCACATCAATTTCTTGATAAACAAAACCTTAATTATACCGAACATGTCTCAAGCTGTGTCAAATTTGGGCTTTTCGCTCCCTTTATTATCAAGGAACACTTCTGCTGGATTAAGAAATCTTCACTTGTTAAAAACAAATGGGATAAGCTTCAATTCTTCCCACAATAAGAACAACTGTATCATCAAGGCCATGGCTGCAGAAAGCAGAGACAATCTTGACCCCCTTCAGAGAGTCAACAAGCATCATCACCAACAGCCTCCGCCCAAGAAAAGAGTAGCTCCTGCTGCCGCCTCAGTGGGTAATTGGTACTTAAATAGTAGCGGGCCGATATCAAATTAATTAAATTGGAACAGATTTCTGTTTTCTTGAATTATAATGAATGTGGCAGGATTATGGGACAGATTTCCAACGGCAAAAACAGTGCAACAAATGATGGAGACGATGGAGAGAATGATGGAGGACCCATTTCTACACTCATCAGGCGGGTGGCCATTGCCCCCGCCGACTCCGCCAATGGAGGGAAGTGGGTTCGGTAGAGGGAGGACACCATGGGAGATAAGAGAAGCCGAAAATGAATATAAGATGAGGTTTGACATGCCTGGAATGACCAAAGAGGATGTAAAGGTGTGGGTGGAGGAGAAAATGCTGGTGGTGAAGGCGGAGAAGGTACTAAAGAAGAAGGTGAACGGCAGAGAAGAAGAGGAGGAGGAATGGTCGGCGAAGAGCTATGGAGGGTACAGCAGTAGAATTGCGTTGCCAGAAAATATTGGGTTTGAGAAAATCAAGGCTGAGGTTAAAGATGGAGTGTTATATATAAGCATTCCCAAGGCAACCACCTCTTCCAAAATTCTTGATATCAATGTTCAGTGAACCCATCACTTTTTCTTTTCTTTTTTTTTTTTTTTCTTTTTGGGTTAGTAAAAATAATGTAAATTAACAGTCCATTTCTGCAAAGTTGTAATCTGAGCTTGAACTATCAAAAAGCCCATTTCAATATTTGATGAAATAAAAATCCAGCCCAAATATATATATATATATTTATATATAATTGACATACATAATCACTTTAATTAAGGAAATCATTTAATTAATAAATCTCCTAAGATTTTTTTCCTTAATTTATTCCACAAAAAAAGATTTTTTTCCTTAATAAAGTTGTAGTTTCCTTATCAAAAATAAGGTTGACCTTACCTAAAAACAGAGAGAAAGAGATTACAAAAAAGAACCATTAATTAAAAAAAAAAAAAGAAAGAAAAAAATCAACCTAAGATTTACTCCAAAACATTTGGATTACTAGTGTTTCTATTTCTTATGTTTAATAGCTAATATTATGCTTTCTTTTTTCACAAGTTTTAATTATAAATCTATCTAAAAATAATAATAATAATAATAAACACACAAATACTCAACTTTCACTACAATTATATTAATAACACAATCATTTTTATTATATCATTAACGGGATTCTTAAATAAATAAATGAATATTATCTTCTTCTTTTTTTTGTAAATGATTTTTTGAATTTATATTCAATAAATGTATGTGAGTGTAACATTGAGCTCAATAAAGATGTTATCTTTCTTTTACATTACATTAATATTTTTTTAATTAGTAATTTATTGATTAAGCAGATGTCATACTTTAAAAAAAAATATATTTCTTTTAAATATGACCACTTAAATAAACCACTTGTAATGTTTACGTTAAGAATGGTCCACAAAAATCAGGCTTATGTCATCAATAATTGCAGACCAAAAGCCGTTGCTAAATCGCTATTATAAGGATGGGATTTGTCTGCATCATATTCATAATGTTTCAAATTCAAATCATGATGTGGACCAAACCCTCAATATTAGCATTATCATAACATTATAAATCATTAAAATAATAATAAATATAATCGATTGCATAATTTTCTGGTTGAGATATTGATTTGTATAAATTTATAAAGTTTTAAAAAAATTCCCAAATATTCCTTTTTCTTTTTCCCGTTATGTTGACCAAATCAAGAAATGTTGAAAAACAAATCAAAGAAAAAGAAAATAGACGTTAAGAGCTTTTCCCACATGGGTCCCAATCACTTGAGAAATTTAAGAATTGAGATCCATTCGTACTATCAATCTTGCAGAAAACTATCAATTATTCATATAAAGAGAAAAAATTTGTGTCCAAGAATATACAGAAAGCAAAAACTTAAATAAAAAGCTCAACTTCAAAGGCAAAAGCTTCTTTCTTTACCTGACTGCGTATCTCCGCTACCTATTCACTGGCTCTCAGTGTCTTTCTTGATTGTAATGTTAGTAGACCCATTTGAGCCTTGAGCCTGAGATTCAAGTTTGAAGTGAAAGAAGAATTTTTTTTTTTTAACATAATTGCAAGTGGGTATCAAATTAAAGGGTGAAAAACAGGAAGATTTTGCACACAAAAAAAAAAGCTAAGAGCTTTGCCTACTGAAGAGTGAAATGGGTGAGCCGACTTGTCTAATGAGATCATTTTCTCATCCATCTAGTGCTTCACGGGAAGCAAAAGAGGTATATTCTGTAAAACTTTCCGATACATGTTATCTTTCAGTTTCTTTTATATTTAAATTGTTGGGTAATTCGTGTTCTTTAGTTATCTTTCATGGGTTTTGCTTCATTGTTATTATTTTGCCTCTATGGTTTGTTTGGTTATTGAGAAATCTTGGAAAATCTGGAGAGGTTGCGGTTCAAATGGGGAAATGAAGATTTTCCCGATATTTTCTTTCTTTTTCTAATGAGACATGTTTCTGGAATCTGTGATTATGCTTAGTGGACCGAAACCCGTAATACAACAACGTCAAAGTAGTTTCTGTACGCTCTTTCAATGTTTTTGTTGAACCTGAAACCAAATTTGCCTGATTTTCTTTCACTGTTTTCTCAAGAACCAAGCGAGGGAATTTCTGATTATCTAAAATTTTCAAACGTTGTACAAGTGCATTTTTTATTTTGGCTCATCATGTATTTGCTTGCTTGCAGCTAGTGTCAGTAGGAAACTTGATTGAGTTATAGCATCAACGGTTCACTTATTATCTTCTAATTCGAGAAGTTCAAATTTTTGGAGGTTTATTGTTTGTTGATTTCAGTAACACTAAAGGGAAATAGGAAACATGTTTTAATTACAGGTTGACCCTATTCGAGCCCTCACGGAATCCATCTCCTTTGGGAGATTTATGTCAGAATCTTTAGCTTGGGAAAAATGGTCAACTTTCTCTCACAACCGCTATTTAGAAGAAGTGGAGCAGTTTTCCAAGCCAGGTTCTGTTGCTCAGAAGAAAGCTTACTTTGAAGCTCATTACAAGAAGAGAGCTGCCATGAAAGCAGCAGCCTTGCTTGAGCAAGCAAATGCTACAGTTAATAGTATTCCTGAAATAGAAACTCCGGCTAATGATGATCCACAAATAGAAACTGTGGATAAAGCTCATAATGACTCTTCTATAGATTCATTGTCAGCTGAAACCACCAGTGATATTGTCTTCAATAAACAACAGGAAAAACAAGTTCCTGAGCCAGCATATTCTTCTGATGCAAATCCGTCTAAGCTGGATGGTGACAAGGATAATTTACAAAATACAGTGACAGAAAGAGCTGAAGAGGTAATTCAAGAAAGGGTTCAAGCGGAGAACCCTATTCAGGTGGAATATTCAAAGCAGCTTGATAATGCTGAGAACTATGATAAGATTGCAGCTGCAACAGACGAGAAAATGATCAATCAGGTACATTATGACATTATGCCTTGTCCCTTTGTAAATTATGTTAACACTTTTTGTTACTGTTTCAATCAGGAAGCTGCTGAAAAGGAGAATGTGGTTTTGCCAAGTAATAAAAGGCAAATGAATTCATTTTCAAAATCATCAAATCAAACTAGAGCTTCAAAAATCCCAAAGTCTTCAGCCAAACTGTCGAGTTCCACACAGCTGAAAGAAGGAACAAATTTCAAGCCAAATGTTAAGAATTCTGCAGGAGACTTTATCAATGAAAAGAGACTAACCCCAAAATCGGTTCACATGTCGATCAATTTGACTCGTCGCTCCGGTGAAACTAGCAAAGGTTCTGTTAGAATGTCGAAAGAGTGTTCAAACACTCCGCAAAATCCAGCAAGGGTATTTCCATCTTTATGTGATTCTCCTTCTCTAATTGCCTTATCTACGGAACATACACATATTCATTGGAAAAATCCATTATCATACCTTAACGAGTTTATTTCCAAATTTTAGGCATCCATTTACGGAATATCAAAGCTTCTTCCTTCAATAAATCGCCAGTCAGAAGATAGGAGGTATTTTCTCTCCTGCAGTTGGCCCTATCTAAATGTTCCTTTTGCTGATATTCAATATTTATCTTTACAGAGCTCGGTCGATGCTCAATAAATCGGTTTCTGGAGGCACTATAGCAGGCGGCATACTGCAGGCCTTATCTGGAGAGTAAGAACTTGCTACTTTAAAAATTTCAAGGCTGTTGCCCAGGGCATATGCCCCAATGGCATAGGGGTTTAGCACCTCTATAAACCCAAAAATTTAAAAAAAAAAAAATCAAGGCTGTTAATATTTGATTTGAGTAGACCTCAAATTGCTGTACTTCTCAAACACTTTTCAGTGATATTAATGCTGTATTTTATTTTGCATTCATCATGGAAGTATAATTTTGAAGTCATGAACTTGCATTCCAATTCTAACAAACTTTCTTGCTTTTGCTTTTCTTACTTCACTTTCCTAAATGGAGCTTGCATAATTAGGACTAAAACAGAAAAGCACCATTTTTGGTATGATGTAAATCATCCTAAACTCTTTGTATGGCAGCCGCACAAAGCCTTCTACATCGAATGGAAGCAAAGCACGATCTCCAATTATATCATCCCCATTCAGTTTTAGAAGTGAAGAAAGAGCCACAAAACGTAAAGAGGCAAGATTAGAAACTATGATTCTTTTCATTTATTCCTTATTTGTAAGTGTAACATGGCTTTGATATCTGTTTCCATTTGCTGCACCAGTTCTTTCAGAAGCTTGAAGAGAAAAACACTCCGAAGGAGGTAGAGAAAGCACCTATGCAAGTAAAATCTAAGGTTTGTTCGTTTTATCATAGGTAGTGACTTTGGATTAATAGGAGCTACCACTGAATGTAATATTAATTTTTGATATAGCGTGTACTACAAATTCCGCTGACACGGCCTCGATCACCGAAACTTGGAAGAAAGCCCCCTTCCAATGTGGTCCAGGAAACAGGTCTCCAGCTACCGCGGAGACCCTCAGTCAATGCTGAAAGGTCCAAGCGTGTATTACCAAAAGGTAATCAAAGTACAGCTCGTTCAGTCACGCTGCTACCCAAAAAGAAAGCACATGAGAATGCTTCACCAAATATCCAGCATTGAACGCCACCAAGAGCAAGCATCTGTTCAGAATCTTCTATCGCATTTTTTAAACCAGCTACCGATTGTGCAGATTTTTCTTTTGTAATTACACACTACTGAAAAGAGAGAATCTTGCCATGGCAATGATATTCAGATTAGGGGAATACTTGTGGTTTTGTTGAGGGCTGCTTTCAACATCCATCAGAGTTTCACATTGGTCCTCTTTTATTATCTGTATCTTTCTAAATCTACTCAGGAAGTTGAAGTTTTGGTGATATAATAGAATGATGCATTACTTGTGTTTCATACTTCTCAATATTTCTCAATTCTTAAGGCAATTATTAAGATATTGTATATGAAATACGAGGCGTTAACAGAATTATCAAATGCATGACAGGAAATATTGAGAAATGTCTCCATTTTCCATAGGATTGCTTATGCGGATAAACAGTTTAGTTGAAAGAATTGTTAATCGCCTGAGTCATGCAATGCCTTCAATAGTGCATTTCCATTCAACTAAAAAATTATGATAACAGATATTTTAACTTCTAGCGGCTACCGGAATTTACTTACAAAATTTTCAAGGAATAGTGACAGTTGCAGTCTTGCAGACCTTTTAAGCGTGCATGCATATACAACACTACTTTGAAGATCGCATCGCATGTTAGAAAAACCTGAAGAAGCAAGCTTATTATGCTTAATGATTGTCATCACCCCTATTATACATGTTTCAACATCTAAGATCATGACTTTGAGGCTAAAAAACGTCCCAATCCATAGAATTGAAAGGCTCCTCTCTGATAGATTGGTCATCCAAAATAAATAGGAAATGATGAAGTTCCATGACGGTGGAGTAAGATCATGCTATAAATAAACCTTGCCCTATTAGAGAATTTTCTGATGGGTCACAGAGATTCTCGTAGTCCCTCACTGCATCATATAAATGTGTTGGAACTCCAGCAATGAGCCCCGGATCATAGCAATCTAGGAAATCGATATTTTGTCGTCCAAGATTCATATAACAATCACTTTGAATCAAACAGAACTGCAAGTCATCATCCAGTGTTGCAAAAGGCGGTGTTCCCCAGTTTATCCATTTTTTGTCAGATTCCAAGTCCGACGTGCAATTCAGATTGAAGCCTTGACTTATCATGTTTGATGAGTTCGTCAAAATGGGCTCAAAAAATTGATGATTTGGCACATAGGTCTTGGTTTGAACATGGCTAGAATTCACTGCAGTCCCTGCTGAACTTACTTTGCTGGCATTGCTGCTGCACTCATCATACATAGGCTTCATCTTTACAGGGCCACGCCTACCTGTTTCAGTTACATAACATCTTGAAAGAACGGGTGGGACTGGCTGAACATAATCAGCTTGAATGTGCTGCTGTTGTCCAGGCAGTGTTAGCGAGCTGAACCCCTCATCTAAGTGAAGTGGCTTATGTTCTTGTTTCATTTGAACTTGAGGAGTTCCACGCCAAGATAACTGCGTTGAAAAGTTTGAATCAAATGTAGAAAAGTTTACTTCCGATCCATTAGTTGAAAAAGAAGGGCCAAATCCCATGTTTGAACTCCTGGGTTTAGGAGGATCAGGAACATCAACAGTTAAAGAACTTTTGGGTTCTGCAGTACCCTTTAGAACATTTCCTTTCCGTTCACTTTCATGGCTTCTGGGCTCTGCCTTCTGGACAAGCAAGTTATTGCCAGAAAATCCATAGCTTCCATTTGAAATGTCATTCTTCTGTACACTCATCGAGTTCTGAGTAACAAAACTACCTGTAGACTCTCTCGAAGGTGACTCTGAATGCTTCATCCCACCAACTGAAGTTTTCAAGTCATTTTCCTTCTGTAATCTACTCAAGTAGAGACGATATTTCTGCAGAAGTGGAATACTTCAAAATGAGTTAAGAACCCCACACAGAATATGCATATAAACTTCAAACAGGACATGAATGTTCTTTAAATCATTCACTAAAGGAATACCTGCAAGTGGCTTGCCACATTTTCTCTTGTCAACCATGGCACATTCATCAAATCAAGTATTTTCTTTGGACCAACTTCTGCCAAAAAGAAATGACATGTCATGGCTCCATAGAAGCATGATAAAGAGGCAGGCTATATCATTGAAAACCACATAAATGGCAACTGCATGTCAACATATTTTCAACAGATATATGGAAATCCACCATTCATGATAGTGAACTAATGACCAGACTTCAGAAATTGCAGATATAAATGATACTCACTATCAAAGCCTATCTGATTTACAGCTTTGACAAATTTCTGATGAAGATCTACTGACCAAACTACTCTGGCTTTCTTCGTGGAAAAATTGTCACCAGGGTCTTTATCATCATGCTTGCTTTCAACATCTTTTCTTTTCTTTATCAGATTCAGTTCTTCTCCAAAAAACAAGTGTCCATCATCAGACTGTTCTGATCCAATTCTAGCCATTTGTATACTTTCCATCCCTTCAAGAATTTCAATGTCTCTTACCTCATGTATCTTCTTTCGGAATACATGCTGCCATATATTCCTTAGTTCTTTCATTCGTATTGGCTTAAGTAGATAATCACAGGCACCATGCTGAACACCTTTCATTACCCGACTTGTTTCTCCATCAACAGACATCACTGTGAAGTTAATAAATACTGTGTCAGAAACATGCATCCAGTAAATAAGAATATACAAAAATAAGAAAAGATCTTGCATTCAAGATGAAAGTCCACATGTTAAAAGCAAGAGAACTGACTAATGACAGGGAGATCCATCTCCAGTCCAACATGCTCTAGAAGCTTAAAACCATCCATGTCAGGCATGTTGACATCACTGATGACAATATCATATCCATCCTTCCTCTCACGAAGCAGGTGCAAAGCATCTCTTGCCAAACAACAGGTGGTCACTGATGCATTTCAGAGGAAAATGTCAAAAACACAACTATCTAGTGCAAGCTAGAAAAGCTGAACATATTGTTGGACAAGTAGAAACCATCCTGTATAATTTAATCCTTTTTTTACCAAAGAAGTTATTTTATCGAGATCAATGCAAAAATTTTCAGGATATAGGTCAACTGCACAAAATAGAACTGGTGCAGTATGAGGAACTATCAATTGAAAAGGCACTAGCAAGGATATCTATGCCACACAACCATGTTGTCTGATGCAGTTAAAAATAACTGGACCAATGAAGCGTATGCTCTAGATAGAATGAAGTGCTGAGGCCTGCCAAATCCTATCTGTAAAAATATTAATGGAAAGCCGGGATTTAGACTTTCAATCTAACTTCATGGTGTTTGACTGCTATACTAATTTACTTCGCATTTCAACATTCTCTTCCAGGATATAGTCCAGGCCTATTTCAAATTTCAACATATTAGTCACGGAAACTTCTGCGTGAAAAAATTTTCGTAAAAATCATCTTCGAATTCATGAATATATCAACTAAAAACTCATACTATGGTTGGCCTTCTAGAAAAATTATCTTCAGAGGCTTGCTAAAGGCTAAAGCAAATCAAATACAACTCAAGTTTGGTTTATTCCTGCTTCCATCATAGAAAACGAGAGATAATAATAATTAAGGAAAAAAAAACAAAAAGGGAAAGAAACACAACCAGTGATGGATACAACAATAATTTTTTCCGAACTCCAAGATGATTATTAACAGTCAAAATTGCTCAAGCAAACTAGCATTAACAACTTCTGCAAGTTTTAGAGCATTCTCAGTGGTAAATGAACTTTTGTAATGATTACCATAATTCAGCTAACACAAAATCAACAAGTTAAAATACAAAAAATAAAAGGAAATCCTAAAAATACACTGCAGAAAACTTCAGAACAACGTGAATAGCATTCTCAACCCCAGATTAAAGTGATTTCCTACAGGTTCATGCCACCTAAATGCTTAAACAAAACAATATAGCATTCTTAGCGAAAAAGAAAGCATAAAGTTTCAAATTTTGAATGCAATTTTCTACGGGTAAAGAAGATACTTTTTAAGAACCCAAATAGCAAAAACCAAAATAGAAACTGAAAACGGTTATAATACAACATCTAAGAAAACAATCCCAGTTCATAATCAACAGTTTCAGTTTAGAGAAGCATGCTTGATTGACCGTTCAGCACTAAAAGAACTAAAAAAACAGAAACAAAACAGAGGTGTAGCAAATTAACCTTCATAGGAGCATTTCCTGAGCATCTTTTCAAGGATTTTCAACCAGGTCGGATCATCGTCGACAACAAGAACACGAAGACCAGCAGGAAAAGCATCGTTTCGAGGAGAAGAGAAACCATTCTCCATCATACCCGGCTCAGAATCAAGAATCAAAAGACAAAGGCAGAGTGTGAGTGTGTGAGATTGAGTGAAGTATACTGTGTTATCCTGACAGAAACAAAAGGAGAGAGAGGAGAAGAGAAAAGGTTCTTGAAATGAGGAGGATGTGCGTGTTTTTGATTTGTTTGTTTCTTTGTTTGTTTGGGTTTTAGAGAAGAAACACTGAGAAGGCGAAGGAAAATAAAAAATGGAAAGAAAGAAAGAAGGAAGGAAAGCGGAACGAATATTTGGCGCCGGCTAGCAAAACTAGCGACTCAGGCGCGTACGTTAGCATCTCTTCCTTCCTCTTCTCTTCTTCACTTTTCCTTTTGACTGGATTACAGGTCAAGCCAGTTGCCCTTTGCGGCTTGCTATTATTATTTTTCTTCAAGAAAAAAAAAAAAAAAACTGTTGCTTTTGCAGCTGAAAATTCAAGGTTTAATTTTCTTCAAGTGGTGAAAATAGAATCTCTATTATTCATCTCAAAGAGATAATAGGATAAGATTTAAAATAATGAAGAAAAAAGTTAGATTTAAAATAATGTTTAGAATTAGAAATATAATAGATTGGATTAAAAATATATTATCACATAAAAAATAATTCTTATTACAAATATTTGTTTAACATAATCATAATTAATTGATAAAATCTATAAATAATATATATCTATACATAAAAAATTTGAAAATAAAAGTACATATATTCTATATTAATTATATGAATAAAATGATATTATATCATGATAGGAATTATAAATTATTACCATTTTTAAATATATCGTTAATTAAATTAATTCATGACATGTTTGAATTAGGTAGACAATGTGCTTTTGTATATACGAATTAAGCTGAGAATATTATACCATGCAATCATTGAATTGGAGTTGAGTAGGGAAAATAATTAAGAGGCAGCAAACCCTAAAGTTATAGGTTTGGATGTATTGGCTTTTAATGGAAGAAGGTGAAGAGGTTCTGATCGAGAAAACAAGATTTATGAAATCAAGAAAGAATTGGGATCAAGAACAAGACAAGATCTTAATCTTCTATCTTTTTAATTATCTTTTTGTTTTTCTTTTTTGGGTACTATGTCCATTGTACATCTCTTATTAGTTCAATAATGTTGCCTAACTCTATTTATAATCAATTGATATTTTATCCCAAAAAAAAAATTATAATCAATTGATATGTATATTGGATTGATTTTCTGATGTGAATTAGATTAAAATTTATATTTTAATTAAGAAAAATAGTAATAGCATCAATTACATAATTGAAACTTTTAATACAAAATTTCCTTTACCCAAAAAAAAAGAATAACTATAATATGAAATTAATTTATATAAACAGTACAAAATAAAAAGTTATATTGAACCTTTTTCCTGTCCTCTTTCAAAGTGATGCACAGATGGCATTGGGTTAATTTTTTTCTAGTAAAGTGTTGATGATCATATTCTTTAAAAAAAAAAATTCATGAGAATGAAAATAAAAAGAATTCTAAATTATTATAAGTGGAAGAATGAAAACCTTTTAGATTCTCAATAATTCAATTAACTTAATTAGCCATCTTTATGTACTTCAAAGATATATTAAGGTTCTCTCTTGCTATATTTATATTTTTAAAATTTACTAACATAATGTAATTTAATTTAATGTAATGGCAAACCCATTAATTTATTTTTCTAAATACAATTTCATGACAAATGCCGCACTCGAATTCTCATATTCTCTCCCCATATGGACAAGTGTTTGGCCCCATGAAAAGCTTCCAATTACAAAGTGACAAAACATTCTCCAATACCACATCCAAGGTACAAAGTGGGGGAAAATTGTTTGTAACTTTTGTTGTCCAATTCTTATTGGTTAGTGGGTTCCAAGCTTTAATTTTGTGGAAATTAAGAAGTGGGATTCTAATTAATCGAATTAATAAATAGTAATCCTCACTTCAATTTCATGCATGCTTTTGGATGACGATGATTGATGATGAAGTGCATAGTTCTTACCATGGAAGGACATTAACTTTCAAAATAGTGGGGTTCTAACCGCCTTTCTATTTTTTTATTACAAAGTTTTATGTCATCTAATATTTTTTTATTTTTTAAAATTTATATTATCTGTTCTCAAATTTAAAAAGTACAAATAACTTCTAAGTAATTTTTTATTATATTTCTTTCATTTTTCTTCTCCATTTTTCTTTTTTTTTACTTTCTTTATTTTTTTTCTAAATAATTTTATTAATACAAAATAAAAATTGAGAGTGAGATAATGATTATTATAGAAGTGCGCATAATTTTCAAAATAAACTAAAATAGAGAGTGAATTTTTATAATATAATAGAAAGTGAAATAGATTGCATAATATTATAGATGCTCTACTTACATAATTGAGTTGGTTAATGAGAAAGTAACAAGCTAGCACATGAGCTTGCGATCAAACTGTAAATAGAAAAATTTGTAAATAAATTCAATTTATTATATTATCTAAAGACTAATTTAATTATTTATATATTTAATTATTTTATTTTTATATGTGAATACAATATATATTCATATCGCGATAGATAATTAAATTAATCTATAAATAATGTAATAAACTAAGTCTATCTAATAATTTTTTTTTTTTTGGTAAATAATTAGTTATCTATAAGAAAAGAAAACAAATTTGTTCAGCTATTACAAAAGCTGCCATGTTTTGAATTCATTGGAGGAAGATTAATGATAATCTATCTCTTAATGTGCTTTAATGAAATCTAAACCAAGTAATCTATATGTCGTTGATTGAGGCCATGATAACCAAAAGAATTATGTGAGGTCACCCTTCTGCCATTTGCTCCAAATTTGGCGTTGATAAGGTCGCATCCTCTCTATAAACTCCATTTAATCAAAATCCTCATAACTTTATACTTGAACTTTAAAATTAATTTTGAATTTTTTTAGTATGGATTCCTTTTTTTTTTTTTTTGTAAATTTTTTAATATTGAACCAATAATTCATAATTTAAGTTCTTCACCAACTAGAAGAAGTTTCCTCTCAACCACTTAAAGAACTATATATGTTTCAAATGTAAAACATTAGAAAATTAAGTACAATTTGAACATGTTTTAGTGGGATCTAGCACTTGCTTATCCTTAAACAATTAGATTGATTGTGGGTGTAATTAATGTGCTAATTATTGGAGTTGATGACTTGATATAAAATATTTTTGATTGAGGTGTCACCTATCTATCGAGTATAAGGAAAAAAAAAAAGTATCCTTTTGAGAGAGTGGGGTAGGGAAAAGGATTCAAAAATAAACTCAATGGCTCTAAAAGGAAAATGCCCACTAACTCAAACTTTATGTCAAAGAGAAATATGAGCATGATTGATTGGTGAATGGTGACTAACATATTCAGAAGGATGAACTCCATGCAACTTCTCTTAAGTGGGATGTCGCTTTTCATTTCTTTATTTTAAAGTTAATTAAAGGAATATTAATTTTTTTTAATTAGTTCTACTTAAATAATGCTCTCTTATGATGCTTCAGGTATTAATAAATCTTTTTACCATTTTATTCTTTTTTTTTTCAAACATTAAGTTTTAATTCAATGATACTAATCTAGTGTGAATCTAATTCTAATAAAAACTCTTTATTTTTAATATGTTTTTAATTATTTCTCTTTAATTTGCTTCAATCGGCCAATTATTTCTTGTTGGAATATGCCAATGTCTAGGTTTTTGCCAAGTTAATGGAGTATCTATAGCTTCAACTTTAGTGTTAAAGTTAATTTTAATTGATATTTTTCATTTTCACACATTTTTTCATTTAATTTTCTTATTGCAATTATATAAGAATAAGGAATATATATCTATCTATAATCATTTTAACTGACAAACTTGGTACTTGTGAGCAGATATAATTATGTAGTATGAAAATTCTACTTTTTAACATTGAAGAATGAAATTGCTATTAGCATTATATATATATATATATATATATATATATATATATATATATATATATATATATATATGATGTTGGGTTTGAGCCTTTAGATCTCTCTATTGTGGGTTGTAGAGTCCCTCAATTCAACGTGGGCCTTTTGGGTCAGGCCCCCTATGTTGGGAGATTCCAATATATGATGAAATCGAATTGAATCAAATAGAATATTTCGATTTATGCAATTCTTTAACTCAGTTCGAGCCATTTGAGCCTTATGTGATAATTCCTATTGTCCTAACCAACAGCTTTAAAATTGATATGAATGCAATACAATTTTCAGAATATTCTAATCTAAATCGAATGAATATATTTACAGTTGAATCTTTTTGATAGATTTGATTCGATTACTTTGAGATTTTGAACTTCAAAATCAAATCAAATATTCCCATCCTGTTTCAACATCTGTGTTAACTAATTACAGGAATTAGAAATTAATCATACTACTAGAATTAGGTTAACAAACTTGTTAATGAAGATAAATATTAGCCATTAGACGTAGGTTCTTGTCGTCAATGATGTGACTAAGTACATGCTAAATATAAATATAGTAAGAAGATTATAGTTTAATCATTGAAAAATTTAAATTGCTATATGTGTGTGTATATATATATCTTGAAATATGTTCAAAGTCAACTTTTGGCTCAAGAAAAGAAATTTTTATAATAGGATCAATGTGCTTGGTCTAATCCCTCTCTTTTTCTTTCTTTCACAGCATCCTGATATTTTTCTTTTGCTTCCAGGATGATGAAAGAGCTTATTCAGCATCATTGAAAGGTGCACAACAAGAAACCTCTATAAGAAACAAGCAAGCAAGAACCTCAAAGAAGAATTCTTCTACATTCATAACTTGCCATTTATCATATATACAGTAGATCAACTGGTTAATCTAAATTCTACTGCAAACTTCAGGAATGATTTCTGATCACTAGGTGCTAAATTGCAAGGAAAGTTAACTAAGATGTTGCTGCAACTTAGAAAACAACAATTAATTCTTTCACAAAACCATGCTGAACGCCATCATGCCAATTCTCAGTTCACCAAATCTCACCTGCCATTCTTGTAACTGTAGCTTCTTAGAAGCAGTCACTTTCTAGGAATGTCAACTGCCTCGGAATTCAGAAATATTGAAAGAAAAAAAGAAAAAGGGAAGATAAGTTATTATTAATATAGTAAGTCTTAACTGATTGCTTTATCATTTGAACCAAAGAAGGACAGCCTTGCAATCATACCAGCACAATCATGGTGAAATTAAGGAGGGCAAGTGTCACAATGATATAGTAATACATTCGATTAATAATATTGGTCATACAGTACATAATAGTAAGCAGAAACCCAAATATACAAGTAAATCTTTAGCTATTTCCATTCCAACACTCAGGTTCCAAAAAGCTGAGTTGAATGCCAAGCCTACCATATTCTATGAACTTTTTTTTTTATTTACAGCTACCTTCCACATAGCTGCAGGTTCATAATCTTTGTTTTTGTCCCTGCTGCTCTCTGATGATCTTTATGAACTTTCAGAGTCAGCTGCTGATCAACTGGTGAACTTGGAAGTTTATAGGCATCTAACCATCGGCATAGTTAATTTATATACAGCTAGCTTGAAACATCTTTCGATGAGCCACAGCAGATGGGATCAAGCTCCAGACTGTACTCTATATATGTACAATGGATCGCTGGCTGTGCAGTTTACCACATCATTTCTCCGTAAGTTAGATCATGTAATCAAATATAATAGCATGGGTCTCAGGCATTAAAAGAGGGAGTTTCTCAATGTAAAGGTAGAAACGCCTTAGGTTCTCTCTTGCAAGACTAACTTCGTCAACTATATCAGAATTATTGATTAGAACCCATAAATCTCTGGAGTCCACTCTCTTAAGGCTGCCACGACAAAATGGGCAGGACTGTGATCTGGCATTCCTGTCAAAAATGGAAACACATTTCACAGAAATGCAAATCAGCAACCGCTAATCACTGAAGTGTAAACCTAGCAACCTGCCAGAAGCAAATAGCATATAATTGGGAATAGGAGGTACCAGTCACGGAAGCAGCTGATGCACATGGAGTGCCCACAGTTGGGCAGTACCATCTTTGCACTATCTTCCATGCAAATCTCACATTCGTCATCTCTCTCAAAGTCACTATCAGCACGCCTTCTCTTGTCTTCCACTCTCTTTCTGTTCAAAACTTCACTGCCCCAGCTTCTCCTAGGGCTATCATCCAATTCAATAGACTCTCCTTCAAGCAGCCTAAGTGAAGGGTATATAATAGCTGCAAGAATATTTCAACCAAATGCGTTCAAAAATCAAGGAAGGAAATAAAAGATTGCTAAAAAGCAGTTTAATAGAAGTCCTTGAGGAGCAGAGGCAGACCATAAAATTCCCTAAGTGTGGCCTTCCTTTCTTTAGAGGACAATGTTGGCATCCCATCAACATAAACCTGGATAATATAAAGAGCTACTTTTCAGCAATTATGTGGGTAAACAGACGGCACAAAAAGTTGAAAACTGCAATTCAATAATTAACTGTTGAAAAGGACAGGAGCTAACTCAACCCCAAAAACTAGCCTTAGGAAGGACGATCGTCCTACTCATTATAAGAAGCAGTTCTGCTCATGTGGGATCTTAACAATAACCATACACTCTAATCTGCTTCAGCAATAGTGAAAAGATAACAAGGACAAAATAATATGATCCTACCTTGTACACAAGTATGTGGAGAAGGCCTAAATAACTAGGTAGGGCGTCTGTACAACTATAATCCATCCATTCAACCAAAAACATGACGAATGGAGCAAGAGGGCTATATGATAATCTCATTTGTACACGATCCCCACCATAATCTCCTGGCAGAGTGGCAGCCCTGCGAGTCCCATAGCAACCCAATTGAGAAATGAAATTTACCAGATATCATTCAGCATACAAAGGCATATTGCATAATGAATATTCGCTAGAATTTATCAAAGCAAACAACTTTATGAGTTCTAAAATTCCATGACAACAACAAGAAGAAGTACGATGACTATATCCCAGGTGCAACAATCTTAATTCTACCAAAAATTTCATCAAGAAAGCATATATGAAAACACCCATATTCAGAAACTCAAATTCATCAACTTTTTGTTTCATTACTTCAAATTTCAACGACTACCAAAATTCCCAAATTCAAAATTCACCAACCTTACCTTTGTTAGTGACGTAATAATACCTAACCCACCCCAGATGAACTAGACCAATCCCACAAAGCCAGGAAAGGTAAAATATGAAGAAGCAAAATGAATTCCTTATCAGTTAATCAAAAATCAAAATGAATGTGGTTCCAAAGAATTTAAGTTGAGAATTAAATAAGAGGAAAAAGTAAACAAATTGAAGCAATCAATAAAAAAAAATTTTTTTAAAAAAAAGCCCTACAGAACTTACAGGCTATTGGCATGTTGAATATCAGCTTCAAGAGCTTTAAGAGATTCTCTAAAGGAAGAAGATTTATTGTGCTGTTTCTGCCACATTTGTTCTCTCCCTTTTGAGTGTTGATAAGAAGACAACAGACAAGAAAACCCAAGAAGAAAGAAGAAAGAGAAAGGGAATTGTGAAAAAGGGGGGCAGGCTTTTGACGAGAGTGGTTTATATTGTGTTGAGGGAATGTTGGAAGATAAACAATAGATGGAGACTTTTAAGAGAGAGAGAGAGAGCAACTTTGCTTGATGTTCAAACCTCTCATACTAGAAGAAAAGAAAGGGATACCTTGTTTGTCTAATGCATCCTATCTTTCTCATCTTTGCTTTCAATTCATCATTCTCTTATCTAAACTTCTGTTTGCCATTTTAGAATTAGACTTGCATTTTGCTATTATTTCCTTGTCCGACCTTTTTTCTCCCTTGTCTTAATATTTAGGCTAAATTACCAATATATATATAAATTTTCAGATTAATATCTTACTTTCAATTTTTTTAATTAAATAAATAACATCTTAATATTTTTATTAATTTAGATATTTTTTTAATCAAGCAGAAAAAATTACTGACTTATCTGAATTTTCTAATGAGAATATTTTTTTTTCTAACTAAATAATTAATTTATTAGTACTTTATAAGTGTTTTATTTGCTTAGAGATAATATAATATTAATATTTTAATAGTAATAGCATTGAATAAACAATTTATTTATCAAAAAGTTCAGTTGCCAATAATCTTTTTTTACCAAATTAAGCAAAATATCTAAATTGATAAAAAAAATTGAGAGTACATATTATTTTTATTATAATCATAAAAGTTCATATTTTTTTAGCAATTTAGTCTAATATTTATTTATAAATATTCTATCATCCCATATATCCTCTTTTTTTCATTTACTTGTAGTTTCATAAAAAAAAAAAATTAAAATTGAATATATAATAATTCATATATAGATGAATTTTAATTAAGCCAACATATATTAATATTTATATATTTTCATTACTTAATTTGGCTGTTGACATTATTGTATTAAAAAAAAAAAAATAACCATAAAAAAATCATATGTTTTTAATTATGAGAAAAGTTGAAGAAACTTGGAGTCTCTCCCCAAAAAAAAAAAAACCTCGAGCCAAGACCAGGAAGCCCAGGGCCCAATCTGAGTATCAACAAGTTTACAGAAATTGTTATGTTTTTTAATTTTTAGTCCTAGTTTTCTGTTTTCATTTGTGCCGAAATTTTATTTGCACCGAAAATTATCTCAATCCACAGCATCTTCTTCGTCTTCTTCAGCGTCCACAGTAACCAACATTCATCCGTGAATAACAAATTCCAGGCCATTCCACAAGAGAAAGAAATCGTTCTCTTCAAATTATTACTAATCCACTCTTTCTCATACTGAGTCCCATACAAAATTAGACAAACAAAGTTGTTTGGAACAACATTCAACTAAAATTGGACTGCAACACTGTAATCTCGAAGAACATGAAGGATTGATTCATCTCCATCTGCACAAATTGGGCATACAGAGGACAAAGTTAAATAGCGTTCTTTGTGGCTAGTTAGTCTTCAACCCATTAATCGCTAATCCATCTGCACAAATTATTTCACTAATCACACCTTGAGAACAAATGTTTAGATTTGCAATAGAAAAATAATAAAAATGGTGTGGTGGGATTAAAAATCACTCGTTATCTTCTTCTTTGCTGTTTTTTTTTTTTTTTTTTTTGAAAATCATTTAGATGTCCTCAAGGTATATCTAAAATATCTCTAAAATATACCGAAAATATTCTCACGAAATTTCCAAATGTATACCGAAGTATTCTTAAGGCATATCAAATATATTTTCAGATAATTCCTAAGGTATACCGAAAGTATCTCCAAGATATTTCAGATGTATTTTTAAAGAATTCCCCAGGTATCCACAATATATATATTCAAACTATTCTAAAATGTATACTAAATTGTTTGTCTGTGATTTTTGTAATATTTTGAATTCTGATTGAATTATATTCTTTTTTTTAATAATTTAATTGATTTTGTTCTTTTTGTTGTGAAAATTGAACCAAAATATCTTCAAAGTATACCGAATATATACCGTGTGGGTATATTTTATGGTAATTTTGAGATTTAGTTACTATAGAAAGTTATTTTCGGTAAAATTAAAAAAAATTTTAAGCGCCGGTAAAAATGCAAATAGATACTCTTTTTTTAGTATTTTTGTAAAATTTCCTTTAAACTTTACAGGCCATTCAACTTGCAGGAAAATGGAGAAAAAAATATAATTCAATGAACTCATAATTATAGCTTTAGAATTGCCTAATACAATTAAGTGAATGGAATCATTATAAATTTGTAATAAATTAAGAACAAACCTTAGAAATCCGCATCCATAATTTTAAATAGGTCATGGTGTTGAGTTTTTATTGGAAAAGGGTATTTGTCAGTTGATGTTGGTTGGCAGGTGGGTATAATTTTCAATTTATAGGACCTTTTACCTAATTATCCAAATGTCTAATTAACTATCTTAATTTCCTTGTAATATATATGTATATTTTTTAAGTTTCTTTATGGTTCTCGATTAATTCATCTTTTTCTTGTGATTGGATGCTTGAATTCTTGTTTTATACAATTTTTCCTTTGTCATGATTTTTTTTTTTGTCAAATTTAAAATGTATGCATTAGCATGGAGATGGGGGCCAATTGATTATTGATTAATTAATAATAAAAATATTTCACATTTTGCAAATTGCAAATCAAGAAACAAGTGGGTCAACATGGACAGTAGTAAAGGGGATTTTGTGGTTTGCTAAAGCAAAAGTAAATTAAAGCTAAGAATATAATTAAATAGGTGTTTAGTGATAATAATTTAGAGATGGCTTTTTGCATGGCCAGTTTTTCTTTCCTAATCCCAAAATAATAGAAATTTCTTCTTAATATATTCATTTAAATTCAATTCATAATAAATCAAATTAATAATAATTTATGGATTTTTCTATATTACATCGGCGTATCGGTACGCCAGTATATTAACTATTAGATGAATATACGTATGATTTTATCCGTTAATTGATTTGCAACAGAATCCATTAGATAGAATATATAGAATTTGTGCAGTTCGTTTATTGTTGGTATATCCTATCATAGTTTTTGCCATAATTTATTATTAATTGATATATGAAAGATTCGTGAATAAATATTATTAAAAGGCAATATCCTGACACTCTGAGAGTGATGTTGCTATGAATAATTCATCAATAATGATGACAGTAGCGGTTACCTGGTAGGTAGTAATTCATCAATAGTAACACTAACAACAATAAACGGTAAAAGAAAAAACGAGTAAATCGTAAAGTCGATAGTTCTGTTTTCACTTTTGGTGTTGAGCTTGTGCCATACTTCTTTTCCAAAAGAGAAAAAGCAGAACAAGAAATCTTTATTTTCTTGGAAAAAGGAGATTCGCGAATTTTAGACAACCTTGCACAAACTCATCAATCAATCAATAAAGAAGAAAAAAAGTTAAAGGTAAGTAGCAGTAGTAGTGGTACTTGTGCAGGACAGAAAGACGGGTTAGATTCTGAAACTTAACATTACATTAGTAAATTAGTTCATCAACCACTGCAATATACAAATGATACATTAAAAGGATTTGTTTGTCCTTCTGTTCTTCAATGGCTTTATATTCTTATCTGCTTGTTCTTTATCCATTCTTTGTGTCTTCTATTGTGTGCCAAGTTACAGGTATGTTCTTTCTGAATCTTGAATGTTTTTCATTGAAGCATTTTTCCATTTAGCTTGTGATCATACCAACATAAACAAGAGTTCATCCTGTTAATTCATCTTTTGGCTGTGTTTGTGACTATTTGCAGACGGTAGATCCTAAGAAAAGATACCCAATTCACTGAATTTCTTCTATTATAGATAGATACAAGAGCGTTCCTGTAAAAACTACATATTTTCCTTTTCTGACTCGAGAAGTGTTATTAGTAGAAATTATATGCATATAGAAATCTGACTATGTTTAATAACCAACCAAATGATATCAAACCCACATAATTTCCTTAATTTTATGACTGTTTGATCACATAAAACTATATGAATGGAAATCTTTGTCTTTCAAGATAATACCGTTATTCTGTGTTGTTACTTTTTTCAAAGAGAAAAAAAAGATAGGAATGGAAGAACAAAATGAATGAATGAATGAAAATTCAAATTCTTAATTAATCAATAAAATTATATACATATAAAAGCTAAAGATCAAATTACTAAAATTAAGATCCTAGGATCAAGGAAAATCAAAATCAAATTATTAAGATCAGAGAAGCAAATCATGTAGTGATCATAACAAATTAGAATCTAATCCCAGTTAATTAGGAACTAAATAACATAAAATCTTCAACCCGACAAACTGAATTCTAACCGATCACATTGAGGAGCGCAATAGCATCACACTAAGAAGCAGTAGCTCTCTAGTAACACAACACCAGCATTACAGCACGAGTCATGTCCTTGTGCGCGTCCGTGTCCCTTAGATTGATAGATCCAAAACACTTCTTTCCAACACTCCTTGATTTGAGAGTTGGAAACACGAAAACACTTATTGTCAATTCCTCCTTTTTTGGGAGCTTTGAAACATGAAACTTAACTTTTGATTTTTTTTGTTATTTTCTCTTTGTGAGCTTCAATTGAACTATTGTAGGATTAGCTGGAAGTGTAGAAATTTCATAATATATCTTTAGATACATCTGAAATTCAAATTCTATGAATAGACATTCATCTTCATCGGCTTCCCAAAGTTCTTGAACTATTGTCGGATTAGTGGGAAGCGTAGAATTTTCAAAACATGTCTCCAGACATACTATCCACATCTAAAATTCATATTCTATGGATAGATAGGTCTCTCAAAAAGATGACTCTAATATCAATTGTTGTTATTTTTTTAAAGAAAAAAATAAAGAGAGGATGAAAGAACAAAATAAAGGAATGAAAATTTAAATCCTTAATTAATCAATAAAATTATAGCATATATATAGATAAGCTAAATATCAAATCACTAAGCAGTAGCTCTCTGGCAATACAACACCAGCATCACAAAAGTCGTATCCTTATGCACACCAGTGTCTCTTGAGTTGACATATCCAAAACTCATGAACTGTAATGTAATGGTGTTATTGTGATCTTTTTCAACCTGTAGAGTTCGTCAGTATAGATTGTGGAAGCACAAATAACTATACTGATCCAAAAACTGGGCTAAAATGGGTGTCAGACTATGGTATCATGAATCATGGGAAATCAGTAGAAGTAAAAAATCCAGATGCAAATTGGGTACAGTATCTGAGACGCAGAGACTTCCCTATAGACAACAAGAAGTACTGTTACAATCTAGGCACCAAAGAGAGAAGGCGGTATCTTGTTCGTGCAACATTTCAGTATGGAAGCTTGGATAATGAAGATTCATTCCCTAAATTTGAACTCTATTTAGATGCAACTAAGTGGTCAACTGTGACAATATTGGAAGCTTCAAAAGTTTATGCAAAGGAAATGATCATCAGGGCTCCCTCGAGTTCTATCGATGTGTGCATCTGCTGTGCTACAACTGGTTCTCCTTTCATATCTACTCTTGAACTGCGACCACTGAACCTTTCAATGTATGCAACTGATTATGAGGATAGTTTCTTCTTGAAGTTAGCAGCTAGAGCAAATTTTGGGGCTCTAAGCAAAAATGCCTTAAGGTAAGCTGATCTGAAGTTTTTAATACTGCTTGATATTACTGGCCCAGAGATGTCAAAATTATATTGTGTCTCCCAGGTACCCAGATGACCCCTATGATAGAATTTGGGAATCGGATCTTGATAAAAGGCAGAATTTCCTTGTAGGGGTTGCCTCTGGCACGGTTAGCATCAATACCTCAAAGAATATTGATACTCAGACCAGGGAGTACCCTCCTGTCAAAGTAATGCAAACAGCTGTTGTTGGCACAGAAGGAGTGCTTAGTTATCGATTGAACCTTGAAGATTTCCCTGCAAATGCTCGTGCATTTGCGTATTTTGCTGAAATTGAAGAATTGAGAGCTAATGAGACGAGAAAATTCAAAATGATGCAACCTTACATCCCTGACTATAGCAATGCTGCGGTAAATATTGCAGAAAATGCTAATGGGAGCTACAGGCTCTATGAACCCAGTTACATGAATGTGACCCTGGATTTTGTTCTGTCATTTTCCTTTGTTAAGACGCATGATTCCACTAAAGGACCACTCCTTAGTGCAATTGAGATTTGTAAATACCTGAAGATTGCGTCAAAGACTGATATCCAAGATGGTAAGTGCACGATCTCCTACAAAATTTTTGTGGAAGGATACATGAATAATTTCAAATTCAACTGTACTGTTGGCAGTGATTGTCCTCGATGCCCTTCGTTCCCTGTCTGCTGGAAGTTCCTGGGCAAATGAAGGAGGTGATCCTTGTGTCCCGGCTCAGTGGGAATGGGTGAAATGTACCTCAACTACACCGCCAAGAATCGCAAAAGTGTAAGTTCTTATCTTTTAGTTACTGATGAGTTCATCTCGTACTATAGAGCCTTTGACTTCAGACATTCTAAAAATCTAGCTAGTAATACTCATCCTAGTCCTTGTTGATTTCATCGATGTCAACTAAGATTCATTCATCTGCAGGTTCAGAAGTTTCATTTATAAGTTAATAAAATAATGCAATGTTCATGAGTTCGTAGAAGAGCTATTGCCGTAATGCTAGAATTATTTTTCTAGACAAATATTGAAAACTATTACTATAGATTCAAGTGTATCATTGCATGATATTTGCTATCAAAACATTATTAAAAATGTTCTTAGATTCTAAAATAGAGTAGCCTTACAAGAGATAAATTGAACTGACCTGCTGAACAGTGCTCTGTCAGGAAAGAATTTGAAGGGAGAGATCCCACCGGAGATTAATAACATGGAGGAATTGGAAGAACTGTAAGTGCTGTTATACAGGAAGGTATCTATCGTTTTTTCTTTAAACCCCATATTAATTCCTTTCTTTAAACCCTGTATTCATTCTCTTAGGTGGTTGGATGGTAACTTCCTCACAGGGCCGCTGCCGGATATAAGCAATCTTGTCAATTTGAAAATTGTGTAAGTTTTGGACTTCATTTTTTACATTTCCTACTCACACAAAAAATGCGATTTTGGAGGTGTGAGTTTCTGGCTTCTGCAAATTGTCAGGTACCATGAGAGCAACTGACTAATCCATTTCCTGTTTTATTTAATGCATATGCAGGCACCTCGAGAACAACAAACTGTCTGGTTCATTACCAAAGTACATTGGTAGTTTTCCAAACTTACGAGAACTGTGAGTAAAATTCTGGAATTTAATCACTATTCATAACTAGAAAGGGCAGCTAACATTTCATTGGATACCACATTAATCCAAGTGTAGGCAACTTTCCAGTTTCCAATGATGTACGGATAGGATATTCGTTAACTGTAGAATTCATCAATGGCAGGTATATTCAGAACAATTCCTTCATTGGGGAAGTACCCTCAACTCTGTTAACTGGGCAAGTAATTATTAAGTGAGTATATTTCGTTTTTAACCTCTCTGCATATAATGGTTACTGGTAGCACAAGTGTGTACCCATTTATTCTCGAAAGCTTATTACTATTCTGTAGTCGCTTGTTATATGCCATAACATTCAAATTAGTAAAATTTTAGAAGCTTCGTATTTCAAAGACGATGGAATGTCTCAGAGAATTTATCTTGCAGCTATGGAGATAATCCTGGATTGCATAAAGAGGCAGCAAAAAGTATGCATTTTAGATTGATACTTGGAACTTCGATTGGCACACTTGTAGTTCTGTTAGTTTTCCTATTAGGATGTTTAGTATACCTGCGTAGACTTAAAAAGATGACATCTTACCAGAAGAACAATAGGCAAGGTATGCATAACTCTGTTCACTCCCCTCCCTTATACTGCAAATTTTTCTTCGCTTTTCTCACTTTTGTGTGTCCACCAGGTAACTCAATGCGCATTAATATTAAACCTTCAACTTCTTATTCTATTGCTCGAGGTTGGCATCTCACAGATGAAGGTGTCTCGTACTATATCTCATTGTCTGAGCTTGAAGAAGCCACGAAAAAATTTTCCAAGAAAATTGGCAAGGGAAGTTTCGGGACTGTCTTCTATGGGCAAATGAAAGATGGGAAAGAAGTGGCAGTCAAGATAATGGCTGATTCATCAAGCCATGTGACACAGCAGTTTGTGACTGAGGTAATGCCATATTCAGCCAAACCATTTACTGAAACAGCTAGAGGCTCCAACCTTTTAAGGTT
This sequence comes from Balakata baccata, assembly GCA_949630135.1. Lineage (NCBI taxonomy): Eukaryota > Viridiplantae > Streptophyta > Magnoliopsida > Malpighiales > Euphorbiaceae > Balakata > Balakata baccata. The sequence goes on from CATIWF010025790.1 coordinate 36,817, forward strand.
AAAAGAAAATTTGATATATAAGATGAAAGCTTGCATACATTTATTAGAGAACACCTAAAACTTTATTTGTAGATTAACTATGAAATCTTGCCTGCAGGTTGCCCTCTTGTCCAGAATTCATCACAGGAACTTGGTTCCATTAATTGGATTCTGCGAAGAAGAACACCAATGTATTCTGGTCTATGAATATATGCACAATGGAACTCTGCGGGATCACATATATGGTCTGCATACCGTAATCATTCAATCTGCCGTTGTCTTATCTTCTCTGCTGTGACAATAATGTCCTGAAATGAATCAATGGCATGATTTTCTGGCAGGTTCTGCCAACCAGAATCGCTTGGATTGGCTAACTCGATTACGGATTGCTGAAGATGCAGCTAAAGGTTCAATATAAAAATTCTCAATTCTTTTATGTATTTATTAATTTGCCTGTTCATAGAATAAACACGAGTTTAGATATTTGTAGGCCTTGAATACTTGCATACCGGATGCAACCCCAGTATCATACATCGAGATGTAAAAACAAGCAACATTCTACTAGACATCAATATGAGAGCAAAAGTTTCAGATTTTGGACTTTCAAGACAAGCTGAAGAGGACCTAACTCATATATCAAGTGTGGCAAGAGGAACAGTGGGTTACCTGGACCCTGAGTAAGTCATACTTATCAAGTCTACATAACTAATAACTGCCTCTACCTGACTGTCCTTAACTAACGTATTTGCTCCAACAGGTACTATGCAAATCAGCAACTGACTGAAAAGAGCGATGTTTACAGTTTCGGGGTTGTTCTCCTAGAACTGATCTCTGGTAAAAAGCCTGTCTCAGCAGAAGAATTTGGCGCTGATCTGAACATTGTTTACTGGGTACGAATTGCAATTTTTCTTTCTTTCTAAATATTGAGTTATATACCATCCGCTTCAAATAACCATTCCCCTGCTTTAGCTCCTTTTACCATATATATATATATATATATGTGTGTGTGTGTGTGTGTGTGTGGGATACCGTTTCATCTCAACTTGGTCCAGCACTAATGTTCTAGTGGTTGAGTCATGAGTGTTTGCCTTCATGCTAAATGATCTATATAATTAAACTAATGTTCCTTTGTTTCCAACTCAAGAACTTAATCAAGCTGAGTTGTGATCTTGTAGGCAAGAGCCTTGATTCGAAAAGGGGATGTGGTAAGCATTGTGGATCCTGTTCTAATAGGGAATGCCAAAATAGAGTCAATATGGAGGATTGCTGAAGTTGCTGTCCAATGTGTTCAACAACGTTCAGTTTCAAGGCCAAGGATGCAGGAAGTAATTGTGGCTATCCAAGAAGCTAGCAAGATAGAGAAAGGAACTGATGGCAGCCAAAAACTCTATGGAAGTGGTAGCTCAAAGGCTCAGTCTTCAAGAAAAACATTACTCACAAGCTTTCTTGAAATTGAAAGCCCTGATTTATCAAATGGTTGCCTAGTCCCAGCTGCCAGATAAATTTCTTCCATCCTAAAACTATGTATAATTATAACAAAAACACTCACCCATTTTCACTTGCATTGTTTATTTTCTCATGCCTATTTCTGCCTATACCGTACAGTAACACTTTGACCACATTTTCACCTTCCCTCTGAAGCCTCACCATCTGATATTATTCCTAGGTGTAAAGTTGGTCTGTTTTCTTATGACTTTTGAGTTCAAGGCCAAGAACTCCTTTTCTTGGAATTTTTTTAGATTAGATATATAAATTTAACCAATAAATTATTGTGTGGGAAAATGTATTTTGTTCATAAAAAGGAACACAAACAAATTACATCAACATAGGATGAACATTTACATGCCTGAAAACGTTCAAGGTCTTCACATTCCATTATAAATAATACCTTGATAGCGAGACTGAGATTTAAACTTAAGATCTCATAATTTTAATTATTATAATTATTATCATTAAATTAAAGTTTTTGATAGAACTTAAAGTGTCTTTTATGTTGGACATTTTCAACAATTGATATGTACGAGCGTGACAATTATCGCACCCATGATGATGTGGGTTGGTGTTGGCACAGGCGTATTGATCAACACGCTTGTGCTAGTGTTGCGAGTGTACTAAGTTGGCACGCCAACGCCGTTGTGTGGGATGAAAGTGTCGCAACCACGACATCATAGCTTGCTCGCAATATTGGAAGTGTTTAGACTTTATCACTAGTGTGACACCTGCACAGACACATTTTCAGCTTTTAGCTGAGAGTCTTTTTTCATTTAGGATTTAATCTACTTCAATATAATCCTATTAGAATTGATATATTTAAGCTAGAAAATTATAGAATTAACATTTTAATTTTTTTAAGAGTCTTTTACTCGTTTATTCCTCTATAAAATATATGAGGACGACCTATAATCAATTTAGTACTTTCAATAGATACTAAGAATGCTTAGATAAGATATCACTATAATGTAGGTACTTTACGTTGCTTTATTGTATTTTAACAAATTCATTTTTAGAAAAATGACATTTTAATATGCGCTTTGAAACTATTATTACACAATCTCTTTAAATTTTCCCCAAACATTTTATTGTCAATATCTTAGGTTATATGACATTATTAACATGATAGATTTTTCTCTTTTTATTGTGGCAAAATTTAAACCTTCAAATATTGTATGAACATTTCAAACTCTAATAATAATTTTCTCATTGTAATCAATTGATTCTTTATTTTTTTCAGTTTAACTGCTACTTTTTTTTTAAAAAAAAAATATTATATGTAGTTTGACAATAGATTAAAATATGAGACACCCACCTTAGACTTGGTAACCAAATTTTGATAATTTCATCAGAAAATGTTAGCTGTTCAATAATGATGTTCTCCAATTTGTGTTGATTACCCTACCAAATAATTAGGTATATGGGAAAACCCTTGTGGTCCAAAGTGATTTCTGTGCTCTGGTTAGGGCTATCATTGACCTTAATATAAGTAATCTTTAACACACAAATATTATTATAAATTTTCATTACCAAATCATTTGAAAATCAATTATTAATTCCTCTAAAAACAAATTTTTATATTGTTTAGTTTGAGAATGCTAACAACAGTCGTCATCAAATTAATTAGTTAATATTTATTTAGAGAGATAACAAAATAATTAATTATTTTTATATTTTTTTCTTAAAATAAATACATATTTTTTTTACATGTAAAAAATTTTCATTAATTCAAACTGTCAATATATTGATAGAAATATATACAAATTTGCTAAAAATTATAGAGATTAATAGCATAATAAATACTCAAAACCTATAAATTTGATAATATTATAGTAACTAAAATATTTGTTAATCAATTAGACAAAAAATTATTTTTTTATTTTTATTTTTTTGGCATTTAGGAATCATCATAATTGAATTGATTACAGTATAATAACAATCATATATTATAACAATCATATATTATAATTTTATCGTCTGATGAATCTAAATTGATTTTTGTATTAAGTAACACGTATTAGATATTAGAAGAGTAAAAACTATTGGATATTTCAAAAATTATTATGTATATATAAAATATGATTGATAGTATTATTAATTAGGGTTCTTTGTACCACAAACCTGTCACCAAATTAATAAATAATTTAAATAATTAATCATTCAACCACATCAATTATTAGCTATCTTAAATAATTATTTTTTTTCTGAGAGAAGCTATCTTAAATAATTATTAAGTTAATAAAAAAGCAAATAATTAATAGCAAGTATACCTAAAATACTCAATCAATGGATAGATACTTCTCCAAACAATTCATTTTGATCAAAACATTGACCATATGTTTTTTTCAAAAAAAAAAAAAAAACAAATATAGCCATAATTTTTTAGAGTCAGACTATATTTTCAAACTTTAGATTTCATAGCTCAGTTCTTTAGATTAATACCATTAAATTAAAATCTATCAATACATCTATAATTTTTTAGTTATATGTGAAACTAAAAAGTTGATTTTTTTTTTATAGGAAGATTTTCAAGAAAAAAAAAAGTTGGATATCTAAATTTAAAGAACGAGACATCTCTTCAATATAAATTTTAAATCCTAATAATTGAAATGCAATTTTCAAATACAAAATTATAAAGATTACTTAAGTAAGATTTCACAAAATAATCTTATCTCGCAATGAAATTTCAAAATTTTAATAGATTTAATATATCAATAATCTAAATCTATGAAGTCTAATAATTATAAAGTCATGTATTATTTTCCTTTCATTTTCGGTCAAAATCCTACATTCTAAATGTGTAAGTTAATTACATCCATGGTAAATTTAAATTATTTACATCTAAATCACAATTTTTTATTTTATAACACTAAAATCACTGAATTTTATAAATTATTGCAAAAAAATAATTACCGACCAATTTTGATTAGTTGAAAAACTTTTTTTTTATTTACTAGGTTATAATGGTATCATAGTTCTATCATTAATTACTTTTAACTATATTTATTGACGAATTATAGAAAATTATCACCGATAATGATATCATAATACCATTATTAGTTATATCCGGCCACATTTTTTGCAATTAATCAAGACATGTGGTCAAATATGACAAGTGGTAGAGTTTTGATACTCAATAAATTCATAAAAAATAAGCTTTCTGGCCGATAACTCATTAAAATTAGTAAACAATGACTTTTCTGTAATAATTTATAAAGATTAGTATTACAAAACAAAAAATTATAATTTAGATGTAAGTAATACAAAATTTAGTTAGTATTAGTGAAGCTAACCCTAAATGTGTTTAATAATTAAAAACATTATACCTAAATTTAATTCATTTATTCGTCAATCTATTAATCGAATTAATGATACACAACTGCATAAAAAATAAATATAAAATTATCTTTCAACATGATTATAAATTATAGACTGTGGATATGAATTAAATTTGTATAATAATTTTTCTGTGATAATAACATGTTATAAAATCACAACTAAAATGTTTCAAATATTAGCATCATTTGTAAGCTACATGTGAGAGAAGATAATGACCATCTAATATAACAAATAATTATGATGATTTAATATAAATAAGAAAGGCATTGGCATCTAAAGAAACAATTTTAAAAGAAATCAATTGAGAAAACAAATAAGAAAGGCACAGTGATTAAAAATTTCAAACAAAAGATTAAGATAAGAACTGATAAATGTAAATAAATAAATAAAGCATCCTTAATAAGCACTCACCTCCACATCATCATAGAAACTACACGTATTGTTCATATGTTTCTCTCTCTCTCTCTCTCTCTCTCTCTCTGAGCCTGGCCATAAAAGGGTATCAAAGCCGGAAAGGAGAAAATTAAAAAGGGACAATCTTTATTATTGCCAGAGCCGCCCTAAAGAGAAAGTAAAGCTAGATAGAGTGATATACTTTTTTTATACAACTGTTGGTTTTTGGTGGATTAGGTTCCTTAAGACATCAAACCCAGTTGATTTTTTTTTTTTTTTTCTGGGTCTCTGTGGAGAGATGGAGACGATGTACTTGCAGCTAGTCGGGTCTTCTTATCAGGAATCCCTTAAAGTTATTGAGGCTGATATACAACATGCTAATGCTTTGTGGGTTTTGTTTTCCTTTACTAAATTTTGTTTCTTTTCCATTTTTTTTTTTATCTAATTCTGTGTCTTCTGCTCTTGTTTTGTTGAAACGGTTTTTTCTTTTTTCTGGATTTTTCTGTTTTCTGTTGTGAGTATTTGGGATTTCAGTTACTTGATGCTCAAGATGTTGACAATGGGGAATTTGCTAATTGAGGAATGTAAAGAGGGAATCATTTTGGCTTATGTCTATGTAGTTTTGGTGTTGATTTTCATTTGGTCTATGCAATTTGTTTATTTTGGGAATTTTTGGTAAGAAATAGTCAAGTGGGAATTTATAGTTGAACATCAAGAATTCGAAATTTTTTCTTTTTGTATTTGCAATTATTATCCATTTGTGCACACAAATATTATATCTTGTTAGTTCTGTACCTTCTACTTAGTCAATTGCAGCTTAAGTGGATTGCTTTGACTTATATAGGAATTCCATTAGTTTGCAATTTCAATCAGGGATGGGTGGGAATATTTATCTTCACCTTATTTGCTATTAGAAAAATGAAATAAAAACTTTGTTCTTTGTATGTGATGGTAATCAGTTGTGTTCCTATTAATTAAATTCTGAAGCTTGATTGAAATGTGGATTAGGTGAACTAATTACAAACTTGATGTGCACTATGGTGTATCAGGGCTGCTGCCATTCCAAGAGGCAAGGGTGGTGCTCGTCTTCAGATGAAATTAGTTTACAATCAATGGACTCCTCTCCTTCTCTTTTTGCTGCAACGGATTGATTGTTCTTGCATATGTCTACTCCCCAGATATCTCAATCTCTTTCACATACTTGTATATAAGGTTGGCTTTGTTTTTAGTCTATTGATTCTTATGGGATATTCTTCTCATGTCTTGCCGTATATGATGATTGTGTTTTTATTAATAATCTTTGCTCTTTTGATGTCATACAGATATATGCTGATGGTAGACCTCATTTATCTAGATATGGAAGGAAAGCAACAATTAAGGAATTCTATGGTATGTAAGATACTTGCACGTTAAATCTATTCTTTATTCCAAAATCAACTAAGATGATGGAGATATAAATGAAAATCAGCTACTTTCCAACAGTTATTTTGTTATGTATTCATTTTGACTTGTTTCATTTCTATGAAAACCAAATATTAGGTGTTATACTTCCATCCCTTCAACGGATCCATAGTAACTTAGAGGAGTTGGAGGATGTTAAGAAAGGGCATTTGGGAATTGGGAATTTGGGGAAAAAGTGGGTGGAAGGAGACATTAGGCTTGCTAATGTTGATATAGAAAGGGAAGATGAATGTGGAATTTGCTTGGAGCCTTGTACCAAAATGGTCATGCCTAATTGTTGTCATGCAATGTGCATCAAATGCTACCGCAATTGGTAAACCATGAATGTCAAGATATATATCTATATACGCCTCTTATATGAATACTTGATATGGAACAGAGATGTCTTATTTTCATACTGGTTTTCCTCTTAATTATAGGAACACAAGGTCAGAGTCCTGCCCTTTCTGTCGCGGTAGTTTAAAGAGAGTTAACTCAGAAGATCTATGGGTGCTCACTTGTGACAACGATGTGGTTGATACAAAAACAATTTCCAAGGAGGATTTGCTGAGATTCTATCTTTATATCAATAGCTTGCCAAAAGATTTCCCAGATGCTCTCTTCTTAGTATATTATGAATATCTAATGTGAGTTGGAGTACATGAGAGAAGTGATGTACAGATAGCAAAAAGCCGACCTTCAAATGTATATAGAGTCTGGTAAGCACATTTGTCTCTGATTCTTATTTCTTAGAAAAGAAATTAGTCTCGTCTCTTGCATGTCTGAGTTTACAAACAGTAATCTGTGGAAACTGGAGGGATTCATTTCCCTCATTCTTAATAATAAAGCTTTCATTTATGAAAAAAGCATAAAGCTTTAAGCTTCTAAGCTTATGATAAGCGTATCGAACATAAGCACATGAAAGCACATCTCTTCTTGTTGCTGGGAGTATTTGTGCTTAGAATGACAAAAAACCTGGAGTGCTTCTGCCTTTGAACTATTTGCCTTATTTTTTCTTATATTGTGGTTTCTTATGCAACGAAACTGTTTGATTCACCTATGGATTTTGTTCGAGCTAGTTCATATGGTTGCAATCTTGTTCAGCCTACATGCTGTAATGGAAATTAGTATCAATTCTATTTGCTGAGCCAAAATGCTCCCCCACCTTGCAGTTTCTATTACTCATTTGCTGCATACTAACCAGAATTTATAAATTTCATTGTCATTCTCTATTTACCTTCTGGGTCCAAGCCAAACTCCATGTTTGTGAACAGCAATTGTGTGTCTGAATCTTTGACTACTATCTGTAGTTCCACTTTCTTTCTTTCATTAAAATAGAAATTGAATGTGAGATGAAACCAAGTAATTGAATATTGTGGACAGAAAATCTCCAACAATACTAACAATTCCGGAAAATAACCCTTTACTAAGGAAAGACGTCGCCCTGCAAAATTGTAATATGCTAACTACCTTTTTCAGTGAATTAAGTATGAATTACTATCACTAGCAAAAATAAATAAATAAATAAGAACAATTATAGAGTTGATTATTTTTTATCCTATGCGAATTTGATTGAAAAATTAAACCAAATCCATCATAACGCATGATCATATTCATTCAAATCAGATTTATAATGAAAGAAATGCAAATGTGCACATATATATATGAGTTAAATATATGGATGATCATATCGAACTTTTGATAAATTTTTTGGTCTAGCTTGTAAGAAAGAAACAAACAGTAAGGCAGCACAGGATAAAAATAAAATAATCATTATATTACAATAGAACTTATTAAGTTCTTTGTATACACATATATATTCTCCTAAAAATACTTATTTTATTTCTTAAAAGCCATGTAGATTCGGCCTATACATTGGGGATATAGTCATTCCCTTCTCTAACTCTACCCCGCCTAATATCTCCACCAGATTAATATCTTGTGGGTGGGGGGCCTCGAACTTAGATTTCTAAATCTCACCTTTCCACACTATGGCATTATTATTATTATTATTTACTAACATTCTTGCCTTTTATATAGAAGGAATCGGCTAATGATAGAATATCATGTGAAAACCAAAAATTTGTTCATATATTCTATCATCAGCTAATGCAAGATAAACCTTAAGGAAATCCCAAATGGCGCATCTTATGCGCTTTAAGACCCATCATAGTTTTCAAACCCATCTTAGCTTTAACACCCATCTTAGCTTTAAATGCCATCTTGGCTTTGATCAATGTATCAAATGATGGGGAACAAAAGCCTTTGTGGAATAACAAATCAGCAAGATGTTTATGCATAGCTTCAGTGAAGTGAATTCCATCCCAACTGATATAGCTTTGAGGATTAGAGCATGAAGAAGTGCCGGGTGCTCCACAGAGAGAATGTAGATTAAAGTTAAACAATCCTCCTCCAGCTCCGCAACATGCCTTGTATGGTTCTTGAAAGTTGAAGCTCTTATAGTTGGTGATGATTTCCTTGAAAGCACCCCATGTATCTGCATACACTATTATACTGTCTTTATACTGTGATCGAAATTCAGCAACTCTCTTTTGGAGGAGGTCATTATGTGCCGTTATCATGGAGTTTATGGCTGATGAGCATCCCATATTGTCTCGCCCCTTGAATGCATTCATGAATAATTGCAATGGACAACAACCTGCCGGTGGTAACCCTTGAACCACAACAAATTTCGCACCTTTATCCAAAAATGTCTGCTCAAAGTATAAGAATTATATATTTTAGTATGAATGGATATAAGAATCTAGTTCAGACAAACAATTTTCTATTACTGAAATATGTTGATGGGTTCAGAATTTATACCTGAAGAAATTTGCAAACATGATCCACGGAAGCTTGTGTTATAGATCGACCAGAAAGAACAGAACCAAAAATGCGAGAATAATCACTGAAACCTAGAGCACCAACCCAGAAAAGGGAGGTTTCAATATGAGATTTGCATTCTTCCTCAGGCAAGCCTTTGCAATCTGAATTTTGAAGAAAATTGTTAAACCAATCAATTTGAGTCAAGACATTTTCAGGCTTTTGCGTCCACAATAAAGTGTTTGGGATTTTGAGACGAGAAAAGAAGTCATTTGATAGGCAAGTTGATCCTGCAACTGCAAAGTTGACACCAGCGGAAAAGTTGGCAGAGTTTTGCTTATAGGCTTGTAAAGAAGGCAAGCCAAGATTGTCACAGAGAAAATCAATCATCACTCGCCCATTGCTTAGGCGATGGCCAGGCAATTTTGTGGTTGAGCCATATGGTGAACGTGGTAAGAACGAGTTAACAAAAGATTGGAGGCCTTGTATAAGACCAGCATTTCCTGTATCAGTGAATGAGTCACCAAATGCGTAAACCTTGGTGAAATGTCCTGTAAAGCTGTAGCTACCTGAGCCAGAAGTGCTTTGGCTATTCTCTTGGTATGAAGAAGATTGATCATTTTGATGGGATGATCCACTTTGATTTGAAGAAATTTGTTGGTTATCTTGATCAGCGGAAGAGTTCTGATCATTTTGGCTCGAAGAAGTTCGGTTTTCTTGGCTGGAAAAACTTTGAGTATTTTGGTTTGAAGAATTATTGGAAGAATTTTGAATTTCTTGGTTGGAAGAATTCTGATCGTTTTGCTGAGAAGAATTTTTATCACTTTGGTTTGAAGATTGACCCCTTTTACTTGAAGAATTTTGTTTCCCTTGATTCGAAGAGTTCTTGTTAGTTTGGTCAATAGAAGAAGAAGATTGGGTATGGTTATTTGAATAATTCTGTTCATCATTTTTGCTAGAAGAATTTTGGGTTTCTTGGCTGGAAGAATTTTGATAATTTTGCTTAGAAGTTTGTTGAGAAGAATTTTGATCACTTTGATTTGAAAAATCAGATTGATTATTTTTTTTTGATGAATTTTGTTTATCATTTTGGTGAGAGGAATTTTGATTTTCTTTGTTGGAAGAATTTTGATTATTATGATGTGAGGAAGACTGTTTATTTTTGTTTGAGGAATTTTGATTATTACTATCATCAAAAATATTTTTATTTTCTTGGTTGGAAGTATTTTGGCTATTTTGATGAGAAGAAGATTGACTACTTTGTTTAGAAGAACTAGATTGTCTATTTTGATTAGAAGAATTTTGATTCTTTGGATGAGAAGATTGTCCACTACTTTGATTTGAAAAAGAAGAAGAAGAAAATTGCTTACTATGTTGGTTTGAGTTATAGTTATTTTGATATGGAGGAGAGTTATATGAGGAAGAAGAAGATGAAGATGAAGACGAAGATGATGATGACGACGAAGGAGGAGTATTTTGATTCAATGACGGAGGGGGAGGAGCATTTTGATTTGGTTTGTTATCAAAAGGGGAATTACATGTATTGATGCAAGAACAATTATGGGGATCAAAAGGTGGGATATTTTTGTTATGGGCAAAGGAAAGTGACGAAAAGGATAATGAAATAATAAAGAGTGAAAAACAAAAGAAAAAACACTCAAATTTCAACATCTTGTAAACTTTAAACTTCTTGTTGAACTTGATAGTCTTGAAATTCTTTGGCATATTTAAACAAAATTTCTTCTATATTTGGCTAGAGAACCTCCATAATTGTAGAAGATTGAAGGTTTTCAATTTGCCAAATATTTCTTATATTTGGAAATGTATATATTAATTGCATGAAAATTTGAGGTCTTTGGGTTTGTATTACATTAATTCATTGAGTATTGTGGTCAAAGTCTTTCAAAAGCCCAAATAAAGAATGAGGTGAAAACATATGGAGAAGCTTTACTAAAGGAAAAAAATTTTGACCTAAATTTATACCACAAATGCATTTGCTTGATGGGTTGATTAATCCTTTAGCTCTTAGGATTTTTATTTTCTAAAATAAATTAATCATCATAAAAATAGATGCTTTGGAGTTCGACCTAAAAACATTTCCATCAATACTTTTTATTTTAAAAAGTATTTTTAATAGAACAAAAAATATCTTAGAGCATTTTTAAATATAAAAAGTAAATTTTTTTTTTATAAATTCAATGGACTTTTTATAATTTACTTTTCATTTTATTTTATTCTATAAAAATTAATATTATGATTTTTATTATAAAAAAATATTTTAAAGAAACACACCAATAAAAAAAGGAGAACATGCATATAAAGTTGAAATGCATTAATTACAACTAAAATAGAAAGTGAAATTTGACTTTTAAAATATAGAAAATCAAACTCACTATTTTTTCTAAATTTTAAAGATAAAGAATCCATTAAAATTTTTTTTTTTTACAGAATAACTTTTTAAAATAAAAAGCATAATTTAAATAAAAAGTCTATTGGAAATACTCTAATTATTTTACTTTGATGAGTTGGCAATAAAACGGTATCGTTTTTGCTTAATATTACAAAACCCGCACCAAAATTTAACTCCCTAAGAAGTGGGATCGTTGACAGTTCAAATAAACGAACAAAAACAAAATAACTCCGAAATTACTTAATCCTAAGGAAAAGTAATATTATTCTGCTACCGGACGTACAGTACTTACATACACCCTCTGTACTGATCTTCCTCAGATCACACTTAAAAAACTCCATCTTGCCTCACCAAATCCACCAATCATCGTTGACTTTTTCACGACCCAAATCCTTGCATTCCCATCAAGTCAAAACCCCAGTTTATTCTGTTTTTGATTCTAAAAATCCCCAATATGTTCAACTCTTCTGATTCTAGGGTTTTTCTTTCCCAATTTCGATTCTAATTGTGGATCTTATTCTTTTTGTTAAGATTTCTTAATTCGGTTATGATTGATTGGAATCGAAATGTCAGAGAGTAATGATTCAGTTGAAGTATCGATCTTGCAGAAATGGAATCACGTGGAACAAGAAGAAAATTTTGGTGGGTGAAGTGGAAAACTTATGGAACCCTTTTTTAATTCACCAATTTTAACTCCTGAACTATGTACGATTCATTTCGGTGTACAACTTCTAATGTTTTTCTTTTCTCTGTCACAATCTAGCTCGCCCTGATTTCTTTAATAAGCAATAAATGAATTGATGCAGCTGGTGAAAACAGTTGGTTGCTTTCTTGATTCCCTTTGAAATAGTAAGCTATAGAAATGTGTATCTGAAGTAACTGTTTTGCCTCTCAAGAATCTGGCAAAAGATTACTGGTCATTCGTGTTTTTCATCAAATTCAAAGAAGAAACAAAGATTCCAAGGGCCACAAATGATCTGGAACAAATGGCAGGCTGGAACTTCGATCTCCCCAAGATTGAGTTCTGTGCCGGTGCTGATGATCCATTCCACCAAGATAATCCTGTGAAGGTCTCTGGTTGTGACAACCGTGATTTGGAAGCAAAAAATTCAAGAAATACGAATCCTGTGCTGGTTTACTGCAAAGATTAAATTCAGGGACCAATCATGACACTTCGAGTATAACAACTGATGCATAAGGAATCATCCACCTAATGATTAGGAATGGTAACAAGCTGGGAAAAAGAACTGGGAAAGGGAGAAAACTGCCTATTGTTCCTGAAACCAATGTATCTCAGACATTCTTACAGACACAACTGCGTTAAATGTTCAAAGCTGTACAGGCCAAAATATCTATTGCCATATTACCAATTGCATCACAATGATACGGTAGCTATGAGAAGTTTGACATTTTTGCAAGTAACCCATCTCCCTTGATCTTAGCTTTCACGCTTTTCATATCTGGCACAGTAAAGTGTTTGATAGGGACATGACCACTGATGGCAAAGACAATACCTTTTTCAAACTTGGAGTTGCACATGATCATGTTAAATGATTTGCTTTACTTCAATATGCATGATTGAAGATAAGGCATGGTAGAACATAATCAGCTAATGCCAATAAGTGAATAAAGGAATTTTTCCGTCACCAATTTTCCTGTGATGATTAAACTTTTCAAAATTAATTTATATGCACGACTAATTAATTAATATGTAAATTTCATTTTCCAATATAATTAAATAGTAAACACTATGCTGATGTTAGTTAAATTACTATGTCATATTGCATAGGGCATCATCTGCATCATGCCTGCTTCAGTGATGGAGTCGTAGAAAAAGTAGAGGTTTTTTGTGTGTTTACTTTTTAGAAAAATTTATGTTTTCATTTTCTAATTTAAAAAAATAATAATTTTTTTTTTATAGGAAATTTGTAAAATATGTTTACTTATCATAGAAAACTATTTCTTGATTCCTTTTTTTATAATATTTTTAGTTTGAAGGGTACTTATTATAATATATATAGAAAACTACTTCTTGATTTTCTTTTCGGATAATATTTTAGAGTTGAAGGGTAAACTTGAAATAAATGAAGTGAAAACTCATTTTCTTCATTGAAAACAAGTTAGATCTTATATAAAGAAAAGGTTTTTGCTACAACACACTTAAATTTTTACCTACAATAGTAGGTGATTTGTAACCTAATTCCTAAATTAATATTCTATTAAGTAATACTACAAAATAAAAGTATACACTGATCCTGAATCTTTCCGAATTGTACTGAAAACTGAAAAAAATATCCAGAATTGAACTGTACTATTAACTTTTTTACTAGAACCAAATTAGACTATTGACTTTAATTTTAACGAATCTGAATTTTTTAGTTATATTTAGATCCAGAACTGTACCAAATTATACTGAAAAAACCGATATCTAAATGTTTATATATATATAACAACTAATAAGAATTCAATAAATTATATATACATTATTTATAACTTTTATAGTTTTATTATACAAATATAATATAACTTAAATTTATAATTATATAAAATTTAATTCAATAAAATTCAATGATAATAAAATTTATTAATTATTTAATAAAGTCAATATGAAATTTATAATAGCAATGACTTCAAATAATTAAAAATTTTATATGCTAAAATTTTTATGATGATAGTGTAAACACTTGAATCTATAATTTTTATAAGAGTTTAAACTAAGTTACTACCAAATCAATAAATTTTTTTTGCTATTAATATAAAAATACAAAAATTTTTATAATATATATGCTAAAATTTTTATGATGACAGTGTAAACACTTAAATTTATAATTTCTATAAGAATTTAAACTAAGTTTACTATCAAATCAATAAATTTTTTTTTGCTAATATTTGATCTTCTAGTAGAGTAATATGCCACTTTTATTATCATTTAGTTTAATATATTCTTTATAAAAATTTAAAACTTCTAAACATAATTTTTTAAAAAAAAATACTTTATATTTTATCAATAAACTTGTAGAAAAGCTGTAGTTAGAATGATTGTTAAGAATAAATTACTATTTATATTTTTTGAACATGAAAGTTTTGAGGAATTTATTCCGGTGTTAACATTGTATGAAATTATAAAATTTTGTATTAAGTTTTGCCTTTGTGATCATATTTTTATGTTTATATCTATTATATTATTTAAATACCGAACTATTTGTATTACATTGTACTGTAATATTTAGCATTGAAAGAATCGAAAAATTGTACCAAATTATCCCGAATTTTCAAAACAATAGAATATAGAGATTTATTTTTAGTAATACAATATTTATATTTAAAAATCTCAACTATTTCAATACGGTTCTGAAAAATTTACAATTCCTAAATTGAACCAGACCGGACCGTACCGTGTACACCCCTGCTACAAAAGCCAACAAATTCATTAAATTTAGATTTACAACTAACTGATTCTTAAAAAAAAAATTACCAACTAATTGAATAAACTTATTAAGGACATTTAATGCATTTGATAGCAGTTTTCATAAATGGCTCCGAAGCCATCACCGATAATTCAGAAAGCTGTAACTAGAGACCAATGATTGACACCTGCACACCCTCCATTAATTTCCACAAATCCATCATATGCTTTATAATGCCTTCCCCATTTCTCCGTCAACTCATGAAAGGGCTACGAACGACAAAAGATGTATATTCAAGAACACAAGTCTCTCTCTAAAATCAGGCATCGAGTTGTACCTATTAGAGGTTTTATCTTCCTCCTAAAAACGAAGAAAATAACACACACACACACAAAAAAAATCTACTCAAAATTAAATTAAATAACAATTACTTAGCGGTCTGTTTCTCAATGAGCTCAGAAGAGAAAATAAAACTACACCTAAAATTTAGTTTCAACTTCCCGCATTTTCCGAGAATCCAAGCAAAAAAATATAGAAAAATGCAAACAAACAAAAGAGACAATGTCACCGGCCTATGGTCACCAAGGATAAAAGGAGCATGAGCCCGGAGAAGGTGGACGGCGTAGTCAATTTCACCGGCCTCCAAACACCTTCTGATCCGGCGAATGATCAATCTCAAGAGATAAGACGAAGAAGAGATGGCAGAGGAAGTCGAAGTGGGAGAAGATAATGGCGATGGAGAAGAAATGGAGTCCTCGATTAAATTCTCTGATTTAGCAAAATCAAAAATAAGAGAGTCAGAGCTTCCCAGTTCATGTTAATTTTCTCCGAAAATTTTTTGGAGATTGGGAGTGAAAGTGAGAAAATTTAGTGTTCGGTGAATAATGGGTAAAACAGGTTAAATACAGTTACTTAATTCAGTGATTAAAATAAAAAATAAGAAATTTAATAGTTATAATCTATATGCCTAATGTGCTGTAAAAGGGCTCTAAAAAAAATATAGAAAATATATGTAAAGTTTATTTTTAAAGGACTTTAATTATAATTTAGAAAACAAGAAAAATTGTTTTCTATTTTTATTTTAGAAAAATAAATAATAAAAAATTCTGATTTTCTGTTTTGATTTGCAAATTTTTCTAGAAAACTATTCTAATTTTTCTACAACATAAACATACCCTTTAATTATCGGTTGTCAGAAAATAATTTTTAAAAGGTATAAAAGATATATCTATAATTTATAACTATTAAATTATTAATTTTTAATTTTAATTGTTAAAAATTTATAAATAAAATTTAAAGTATTTGGACAGTACACCGCATAATTACTGCAGAGGAAGCGGTGGCGTTGTTAGAACTTCATTTTTTAATAAAAATGAAAATTGGGTATGGGAGTTATTAATGCCAGCTTTCTACTCACTTTAATTAGCAACTAGCTCTTATTGGAACACGTATAGAGTTGTACATTTAATTATACTCCTACATAGGAGGGGACCGGACACTAGAAAAATTAATGATTCTTTTTTCTAGAAAAAAGCTGAAATTAATTATAAATTTAAGAAAACACACTTTCTATTATATTTTGTATTTATAAAATATATATGAAAAATTATATATATATATATATATATATATATGAGATATTGGAATGTTATCGTTTAGCGTTATATATAAGTAAGAAAAATTTGTGTATAAACTAAATTTATATATGCCAAACCAATTAAATTAAAAAGCATCGTGTAAGTTATTTATTTATTTTTTATTAATTTGGTCTATATTTATTTCGCTCATGCAAAATAGATAACTTAGCTCTTTATCTCTCATGGTGAGATTGCACATACTCTTTTCTTTTTTCTCCAAGTATTTTCTAATAAAATTGTGACAATAATTTAAGAGGAATGTTAATAAAATTATCTGTTTTTCAACATTTTCAAATGCTCGCTTCTTAGTGAATATATAAAATAAATAGACAGAAAAAAAAAACTATTTTTAAAAATATTTCTCTTCTCAACAATCAATATTATAAAGTGAGCAATGGATAGTGTTAAAAAAGAGAATGTACGTAGAATTTCTCAAAATTTAGAGTAGAATGTTATGATAATAATTTTAATATCTTAATGTATATGTAAATACGTTAGCATGGTTAACATGAGAAATTTCGCGAAGGGAGATGTAATATATATTATAATAAATATGAATAGAACAGTCGTGTTCACTTTCAATTCACAACACCTAACAAACATTGCAATTTACATGATCAAAAGCAAAATAATTAGGAAAAGAAAAAATATAATAAAAAAAAATACTGTCCATTAGATTCAAGCCATATAAATAAGTCTGATTTTTTGTATGATCAAAATTTACAAGAAAATGCTCTCGGCATGCACCAACAACCTTGCACTTGAAGGCCAACCCTTGTGGCTTCTTCTGGTTTCATTTCTTGGCTTTCTCTCCCTCTTTAAATCTTCGCTTTCTCTTCTCAACTGGGTATATAAATCGTTCATCAGACCCAGAAAGAACCTAAAACAAAAATATGGTTCATGGGCTCTGATCACAGGAGCCACAGATGGCATTGGCAAAGCCTTTGCTCATCAACTAGCTCACCATGGCTTGAACCTAATACTAGTAGGCAGAAACCCTAGCAAGCTTAACATTGTCACAAAGCAAATCCAAGCAGAATCTCCAAGTACCCAAATCGAGACAGTGAAATCTGATTTCTCATGTGGTGTTGAAATTCAAAGTGTGATAGAGGAAGCCATTAAAGGAGTTGATGTTGGTTTGGTGATAAATAATGCAGGAATCACTTATCCTCAAGCTAGATTCTTTCATGAAGTGGAGGAGAAAAGTTGGATGGATATCGTTAGAGTGAATTTGGAAGGAAGTAGTAGAGTTTGTAGAGCAGTTTTGCCGGGTATGATTCAGAGAAAAAGAGGTGCCATTGTTAATATTGGATCAGGAGCTTCAGTTGTCGTGCCTTCTCATCCTCTATACGCAATCTATGCTGCTACAAAAGCGTAAGTACCATCTATAATTAACTCATTCATTTGATTGAAATATTATTTATATCATCTATAATTAACTCATTCATTTGATTGAAATATTATTTACTTAAAAATCTCGAACAAAATTATTAAACAAAAATTCATTATCTCCTTAAATTATATTAACTTATCGATATTAAAAAAAATTAATTTCTCATCGTTTTAGTTCCGATATTTAATTAATTTCTCATGTACATGAAAGTAATTAACTCTTCTCACGGGTCCCCCATTGATATCAAACAAGTTTTAAAAAGGAAAATAAATGATAAAGTCAAACAAAAAGCTGGCTTTAAATTGTTAATGTAGTTTTTTATTTATTATTATTATTATTTTATTTGGGAAACAGCCCTTTTAGAATTAATATTCTGAAAATCTTAGACTAAAATATAGATTTAGAATAAGGAGTCAAACAGAAGGGAATGGGTGGAATTGATGAACTGGGCTATATTACGAGAATTCAAGAACATTAAATTCATTTCTCTTCTCAACTGATTGGACCGAAAACGATCTGTATTGGGAAACTGAATACCTAATCTCAATGTTACTCAAAATTGCAAAAACTTAAGTTGTACACATTCAAAGTGTCAGACTTACTCTGACATTCTGATTTCTCATTTTAGAAAATCCAAAAACCAACTTTAAAGCGAATGAAATATTAGCTAGGTCAACTATAAAAAACATGTAGATTAAATGGGATTTATAACAAAAAAATATATATGCGAAAAAGTATATTTAATCTTACTTTTGGTATGAGTTTAATAATTAAGCTACAATCCTACTGTTTTGTACTACTTTTCGTTTAGAAAATAACAAGCAGAAATTTTTAAAATAAAATTCAGTATCAAATAGTTTAATAATTGAGAGAACAAAAAAAAAGAGAAAAATGAAAATCAATTTGCTTTTATTTATATATTGTTCTGTGAGAATTTTAATGTGCAGATATATCGATAAATTATCAAGATGTTTGTGTGTGGAATACAAAAACTACGGGATTGATGTGCAGTGCCAGGTAGTATTTACCATCTTCATTTTTTTACCCTTTTTTTTAATATTAAACAGTACTCTTCAACTATTATTGCATTTAACTCAGGATGATATAAATAAAATTACTGGAGTCTTTTTCAGTTTAACAACTAGAAGTTTCGAATTCGAATTTTAAGTATATCTATTTTAAAATTTATAAAGGAATATTAATTTTAAAATTATATTCGGTACGAGCAGAATTAGTTTCACTAACTAGCTGAAAATATATATATAGTAAAAAAAATTATTATTGCATTTAGAAAATACAAGAAAATTGGCAGCAGATTTTTTAGCGACAGATATAATTTAGCAACGCATCACATATATGTTCGATACTTATAGTGACAGATTGAATTCAAGTCGCATGAGCCTGGCTATAGCAACGGATGTTTAATTTGTCACTAGAATACAAATGAAAAAGGGAAAACAAAATTGATAATTATTTTATAGTGACATGTATCTATCTCATACAATTAATAGTTTTTTTTACAAAAAAAATAATTATTCTTATCACAAAATTGATAAATAAAAAAGACAATTAAATATAAAATTCTAAAATGAGTAATAATTAATGATGGAGAAATGCAGGTGCCATTATACGTAGCAACAAAAATGACATCAAGAGTAGCATTGATAGAGAAAACATCGGTGTTCATACCATCACCTCAAGATTATGCAAAAGCTGCTATCAATCACATCGGCTATGAACAAAGGTGCACTCCTTACTGGCCTCACTCCCTACAATGGTGCTTCGCCCGCCTGCTTCCTCAACCTTTTCTTGATTCTTGGCGTCTTTCCGTCGGTCTCTCTCGCCGGGGAAACATTGTTATTTCTTAATTATATTCATTATCTATATTTATTACTTTTAAGAATTTAATCCATCCGTGAAGTTATCTAATTAGAGGTTGGAACTTTATCAGATATATATTGCTACAATTTTAGATTAATAATAGCAGTTTGATACTATTAAATTAAAGCTTGCATGTATAAAAATTTAATTTTTAAGAAATAGGTATATAATTTTTTTAAAAATTACAATGATACCCCCACGAATTATTTCGTGAAGATGTGTTATTTTTTAAATTCTCTTTTGAATTAAAAAGCGATTCATTTTTTTTAATAAAGATTTCATTAATTTTACACAATTAAACTTCAACAATAACAAAGGAAAAGGAAACAAAATGACAAGTGGTAATTGTAATTAAGATTGGGAATTTTTTGAAAATACCAAAAAACTTTTAAAATATTATTACATCACCTCCATTTAAATTTTTTTTCAAAACTATTAAAACACTTAAAAATATTACAAGAGTATTCAAACTCAAAAAGTCAATGCACATTTGGTATAATTTGGGTATACCTAGGTTTAATATCCTTAGGAATATTTTAGGTATATCTTGGTTCTATATATTTTGAAAATATCTTATGTATATATTAAGAATATTTTGGAAATTTTTTAAGAGTTTTTTGGGTATATATTGGACACTTTTTGAGAATACCTCGTGTATATTTTGAGAATATCTTGATTGAGTAGCCCAGATTTTTACCAAAAAAACAAGAAGAAGAATGAAAAAAGATTAGATTAAATGCAATCAATAAATTAATTAATATAAATAAAGTGATCAATAAAAATTCAAGAAACAAGGGGAGTAAGAAGAGGAATATTTCCTGTATACTTTAGCTATACCTTAGTTTGGAATATCTTAGGTATATTTTAGTTCGATATATTTTGATAATACATTAGGTATACATTGGAAATATCTTGTGAATTTTTTAAGAATTTTTTAGGTATGCCTTAAACTTTCCTTAAAAATACTTAGTGTATAATTTGGAAATATTTTCATTTTTAGGTATGCCTTAAACATTCCTTAAAAATACTTAGTTTATAATTTGGAAATATTTTCATTGAATTGCCTAAATCTTTTTTTTTAAAAGAATAAATTAAAATGCAATCAATAAATTAATTAATATAAATAAAGTGATCAATAAAAACTCAAGAAACAGGAGGTGTAAGAAGAGGAAAATATATAAAAGGGTAAACTCAATCCTAGGCTATATAATAAACAAGTTTCAGTGTAATACCTCACCATATAATTAGAAGACCCTTTTCAATTATATAGAAAGATATTACAATGCATAATTGTTTAAAATTGATTGTTATAAAATAGCTTTACATTATGGCTAAGATGACTTAAAAGAAATATAAAGAAATAATTTATCAAATGTGTGTGAACGTTAAGTTTCATAATATAAAAGTTAGAGACTACACATGCCTAAAATATTTACAAAATTCATAAAAAATACAACATTTACATGAATTTAAGGATAGAGCTAATTTCTAACCTCAAAAGAAAATACACAAAATAAAGTTGTATCACTCACCCCAATAACTTGTCATTCACTTTCTTTTTTCTGTGGGCTTCTTCTATTATTAGCAGTTTATTATCTACATTTATGTGTGAAACATTCATATGCTAAGCACAACATGCTTAGCAGTACATAACAATATATATGTTTAATTGATATATATGCGTGAATATTATATATTTTTAATATGTATGCATGACAAAGTGAATGTTTGCAAAAGGTATGTGAACATTAAGTTTCATAATATAAAAGTTAAGGACCACACATCCCCAAAATGTTTACAAAATTTATCAAAAATATAACATTTATATGAATTTAAGGATAGACAAAGCTAATTCCCAACCCCAAAAGAAAATAAACAAAATAAAGTTGTATTACTCACCCCAACAACTTGTCATTCACTTTCTCTTTATGTGGGCTTTTTCTATTGTCAGCAGTTTATTATCTACATTTACGTGTGAAACATTCACATGCTAACCATAATATGTTTAGCAGTACATAATAATATGTGGGTTTAATTGACATTTATGCGTGAACATTATATATTTTTAATATGTAAGCATGACAAAGTGAAATATCTCAAGTAATCTTCCATTTCATCACAACAACATATATATCATATCACTTATTACGATCGTATAACATATACAATCATAATTCAGTTCAACATTTATCTTAGTTTTAAATGCCAAGATTAGTACCCTTATACTCTTAATCGAACTAAAATGGACATGAGACACTTTGGCTATTCCAAGCCTCTTGCCTGATAAAGATAAAACTCAAGTATCTAAGGGTGCTGCTCTGACATAACCCTTTGACGCATGGGTCTCGTTTCCATAATGGCCAACTCCGGGTCTAAAATGGTACCAATATTTCCTCAGTGACATGTCATCTATTCTAAATCTAGTCCTAATTAGAGTAATTGGCCCTTATTCTCCTCATAATTCTCCATAATACGATATACAACATCACAATCACCCATAATGCATTTCAACATTTTTAATTCGTCATTTATATGCTACAGGTTCATCAGTTAAAACATACAACTTCGTCATTTACAAGCTACAGGTTCATCAATTAAACTCAAATGTGGTTATGTATGTACTTCTACGGAACTATATACATTTCCAATCTTTAGAGCTTGTCTAACCGGTTCAGCTCCCTCTACTTCATCTCTTATAGTAAGTATAACCATGTATTAACATCTAAAATCGTAATAAAACTATGCTACCATAAAACCTTACATACCATTACTACTTCCACAATTGTTCTGTTTTGTGGTCCCATTTTGAGCTAGCTTTTAGTTAAATTAGATTTATCATTTTGCTATAAAGATGTAGTGCTATATATAAGCTTTCAACAGTTTTTGTTTCACTTCAATCAGAGCTGTATAGATGAAGTTACAAATAAATTATTGAAGATTGTTCAATTAAAAGATGCAGTAGGCAGTTTCCAATCCAATTTTGATTTATGTTTTCAACCTATTTCCTGACATTATTTCACTCTATAGTCTTATGAAAATTATACCTCTATATGTAAGCTTTGCACATAATTTTGTATTACTTAAATCCGACCTCTAAAAAAAAAGTTATAGTTAATTTATTAGGGGGATGTTCATTTAAAAACTATACGGTCACTATGGACAGTTTCCATACCCTGAATTTGTTCTACTTTTATTCCTAATTACCTATGGATTTTTACTTTATAATCTTCATGAAAGTTGTAGCTTCAAGATATTAGCTTTCTAACCCAACTAAAAACACTATCAAAGGACTCTCGTAAAAAAAGTTTTGATTAAAATATCATATACTATTCAAAACATTCAAAACAGTTCACTATCTCAAAGTTTGCCAATATTTTGGACTCAAAAAAGACAAATTTTTGGAAAGATTTCTGCATAAGAGTTTTAGATTCATATGTTAAATTTACTTTGGTTTTCGAATCAAGATAATCAAATATATATAACTCAAGATACCACATAAATAAAACAGACTGCTCTATTGAACTCTTTAATCCATAGCTTGAATTAAAATTGTTTCACCATCTACATATCTTGAAACCCACATGCAAGCGTAAATACTTCATCTTACAAGCAAAATCAAAGTTTTAAGCACCTGCCTTTCCTTCATGTATATTGGTTTTGAAAATTAAATAAGAGAAGGGAACTATTTCAAGGAGGTTTAAATAATATAGTTGAAATTTATTGTTCCCATAAACTTCTACCCTTGTTAGCCAAGAGAACCCAAAAATAAGATGAAGAAAAATGATTTTCTGATTTGAGAGGAGTGGTTCTCGGTTTTGAAAGAAAAAAAAAAAGGAAAAATGATGTAAGAAGGTCCTTTCTCTCTTTTGTTTATTTAGTGTTCCACGTGTTATTTTATTAATAAGATTTGTTTGCATGAGTGACAAGTGGTGGCATGCATGACATGCTTTATCTTAATTAATTCCATTCCTTTTTAATTTGTTTTATACTAAAATTTTATTAAACTAATTTTTCTGCAAAAATTTAATATAGTCCTTCCATCTTTTCTTTTTCCTATTAAACTATACTTAAATTTTAACGTTGCTGATTCAAACCTCAACCAAACTAATTTAATTAATTTAATAATTAATATATAAATTGGAATTTATTCTACGTCGGTGATTTCGATTTAGCAGTATATATATATATATATATATATATATATATATAAACTCCAACAAAATCGACATTATTCCGGTTACGAACAATTTTGGTTAATAAATCTAGAATTATGCACATTAATCAACATTTAGATTGACGGTGTGGCACTTAGACTAATTGATAGTTTCACACTTCAATAGTAATGAAAGTCTATGTTGTGGCATATGCTTGACTTGACTCAACCTAATGCACTATGATAGCTCAAGGCAATGCCCCCAAAAAACAAAAATTCATCAAATGAAACCACTAGCTCCGCATATACAATCTACAAATCCATATCATCACTTTGTCAATTTTGTGGGAATGGTACGTTGGAGTAAGAGAGAGACAGTAGCAGGCACTAGTGGACTGATCTTCCTATGGAGCTGATCGAAATAATTGGAAAACGCTTCAATTCTTACATTGACATTATTCGTTGCCGCTCAGTCTGCACTTCATAGTGATCTTCTGTTCTGTTTCCTTCTTTTGATGGAAAAATCTCTCATCTGATTCTCAGGCTCCCTCAATCTATTATCGCAGATGTTGTTCTCTGTCAAAATTATAAGCTCTTCCCTTGCTGTCGATTTCGTCCTCCAAGTAAGAATGGTAACGGGAAAAAAATACTATCTATATCAGCTTGTCGATTCCAAAGGAGAAAAGAACAAGAATAACTTTAGAGGAAGAACAAAGAATGAGAGAAAAAAAAAAGTAAAATTGAAGAAATAGGTATAAATGAATAGAAATTACGTAAAAATGAAATAAAAATAGAAGTACCTTAAATTTTGAAAAATAAAGTTAAAGATGGGTGCGTAGTAATTGTTCAGATAAAGGGTCAATTTGAACCTTACTTTTTAACATTCATCATTTTGTTAATTGAAAAGAATTGTATTACATGAAATTTTGTAGTGGACTTACACAAACGATTTTACAACAATTAAATTATTAACTTTTAATATTATCTATTAATTATTAAAATTAAAAATTAATGATATAATAATTCTAAAACTATATGTATAAATTACACAAAGCCTTTATTGTATTTTACTGTGTATAATCCTACATAATCTATAAAACTAGAAGACTATTTATACAAAGAAATGCACACATCCACCTATTATTCATCCTAAAATCTATGATTTTAATCATTCATATATATATATATATATATAATGTTGAAATTAAATTTAATAAAAAGAATTTATATTAATATCAACTATTCATTTATAAATTATATCAATCTAACATTATTTTATTATATTTAAGTGATTTTAAAAGGAAAAAACTCATTTGTAATATTTATTAAATTTATAAATATAATCATAAGCAAGTAAATCCAGTTTCATTTTAGTTAAAAAAATAGAGAAGAAGAGAAACATCAAATTAAGATTAAATATAAGCAAATTTTCACTAATTTATTCTCACACTTTTTTAATGATCAATTTGACATCTTAATTATCTTAACTTGATATGTCTTATCATTAGAACTCATACTTTTCAAATGATCAATTAAATATCTTAAATTATGTACCCAAAAAAAATTAAATATCTTAATTTAATTTATTACTTTTTTTTAAAAAAAAAATTTGAGCAATTTTAGAAAATATAATATTTCAATTTATTATATGAATTTTAATATTATTGTTAAAATAAATTAAAAAAATAAAATTCAGATTCCATATTAATAATTGATAAATTTAAAAACACAATTTGGGGGGTCACATGAAAAGTCAAGCCTTTAAAAAATAGTTATGTATCAAAACAAAAGTTATGGAACAGACTGACAGTGTACTGCGTTCTGATAAGGCTATCATCATTACTCATTAGTCGTTAAATGCGGTGGTTTTCTGCTCATCTACTTCGCCTCCCCTTCTCCATCCCTTCTCTTTCTCGCTCTTCCATAGCTTAATAAATTCCTACTCCCAACTGCATCTGCCTAACTCATATCTCCATTGCTTCATTTCTATTCTCTGTTTTCATTGGTAGCTTCGCTTCGAGTCTCATCTCAACCATCCCAACCAAAATTTAGAACCCACTGTAGTCGTTTGCTTCTGGGCATGTGTATTTAACTCTCGTGACCACAACCCACTTCTCAGATCCCTCTCTTTTCCATTCAGATCGAAGAAAAGCTAATACGCTCTATCATGGAGCTCTGTGATAAGCTAAAGGCTCAGCCTTCATGGTTTATTGCGCTATTCGCTCTGGGTTCTGTATCAATTTTGAAATGCCTTTTCGTTATCCTTAAGTGGGTTTATGTCAATTTCCTCAGACCCGCCAAGAATCTGAAGAAGTACGGATCTTGGGCTCTTGTGACCGGACCTACTGACGGTATTGGCAAGGGTTTCGCTTTCCAATTGGCTCGAAAGGGTCTCAATCTGGTGATAGTCGGCCGAAATCCCGATAAGCTGAAAGAAGTTTCGGATTCGATTCAGTCCAAATATGGCGAAGTCCAAATCAAAACAGTTATTGTTGATTTCAGTGGCGATATCGACGAAGGTGTGAAGAAAATTAAGGAGACTATTGAGGGATTGGATGTTGGTATTTTGATTAACAATGTCGGAATTTCGTACCCTTATGCTAGGTTTTTTCATGAGGTAGAGGAGGATTTGTTGAAGAATTTGATTAAAGTAAATGTAGAAGGCACTACCAAAGTTACACAAGCTGTTTTACCAGGGATGTTGAGCAGGAAAAAGGGTGCTATTGTTAATATCGGTTCTGGTGCTGCAATTGTTATTCCTTCTGATCCTCTTTATGCAGTTTATGCTGCTACCAAAGCGTAAGTATCCATTTTGACGTTTGAAAAAAAAAAAAAGATATTTCATTCGCTTACTAGAGGTTTGTGTCTGGTGATTCTGTGTTCAATTTGATGATATGGTCTGTTGCTTATTTTCAGGTATATTGATCAGTTCTCCAGGTGCCTTTATGTTGAGTACAAGAAAAGTGGGATAGATGTGCAGTGTCAGGTACTAACGTTTGCTATTCTGATTTTGTTTTCTGATTGATGATTATGTCACTATATCCTCTCTGAATTCTTTTCAATAACTAATGAGTTGCAATCTATATCGGCTGTTTACAATTATACATGGTAAATCTAGTTACCTGTAGTGCTCTGTTTATAGGGAAAAGGAAAATTCGTTGCTTTTTTTTACATGCTTGCATATTCCAGAAAATTTATGTTTTTTTAAGATGTCCAAAGCCTCAATGTATGTATTTGACCTTCGGGCGAAACCTATCTCCAATTGAAACATGGATTCATAGATATAGAGCAGATGTTGAAACATGGATTTCCTTGATTGCATGATGGAAAAATAAATTCTGAGAAGCAGGAATATCCTAATTCATAGAGATTATTGTTATTTTGATATTAAAAAAAGAGTTGACATAGTATGCCATTTTCTATAAGCTGAGTCACGGTTAAATGTGCCGTAAGCATCTAACAAAACTGAGGTTGGTCAACCACACCGTATTGTGTCTACTTGACTTTTTGTTGTAGGGTAGCCTATCTTGTCTTTGAAGAAACCATTTACCTACCCTACAATTTCTCATAACCGTGGCAACAGTTCTCTCCATTTTATGCCTTTTCAACTTTCACCTTAGAGTTTTTCCTTATAGTGGATACCAATGTTCATTGTTTTTTTTTTGTTTTTTTTTTGCTATTGGTTGGCGTTGGGATAACCCCTTGATTCACCATTTTTTTTCTATCGCTCCTGTTTCCACCAAATTACAATTTCCCCCTCGAAAATTTGGTGGCAAACACAAGTTTCTCTTTCTCTTTTGATTAATTTCCTCGCATTATGATTGTAGCAAACTAACTTCCTGCCAGTTTACTCCAAGCTTTGTAAAGAAGAACAATGTATAGCAAGAGAGAAGTGGGGGTTCAATTCTTGTGATTCTTGCAGATTCTAAAGCATCAAAATCGTCAATACTAAACACTCTACTACTTGTAGCAACAGTCATTAACCGTAGCTTTTATTTTTAATTCCTTCGTACTCTAACTGCCAAGCCACAATGCTGCAATATTGTGTCCTCTAATAGTAATGGGCTAGTGCTATATCTGCACTGTGTTTGCAAGAACTTGTAGTGGCTGAGTTGATGAGGCAGGGCTATATTAAGCCATCTCTGCTGCAAAAATTTCTATCCCTTTTCTCATCTTGGCTCCTAGAGAGTTTTGAAGAGAAAAAGGATACACATTTCATGGTTTGCACATGCATGTGAAAGAGTCTCAATAGGTAGATGTGGAACGTTTAAGGGCTGGTTCTGAACATCGTAGAGTATGAATGTAGTGAAAAAAAATGGAGCGCTGGTTATGTAGATTGCAAAGTATTAAATTTCTTCAATACCATGCACATGGCATGAGAGCGCCAGCTTTCTTTCTACTTCCGAACTGCAAAGCTCTCAAGACTGATGCAATTGTACGTATTAAGTTTCTATTGATTTATGCTTCTGCAATTAACCAAGGATTTCTCATCGCAGGTTCCTCTTTATGTAGCAACAAAGATGGCATCAATAAAGAGATCTTCCTTCTTCGTTCCATCAACAGATGGTTATGCTTGGGCAGGCTTGCGTTTCATAGGCTATGAACCTCGGTGCACACCTTACTGGCCTCATTCTCTTCTTTGGGGTTTAGTATATATATTGCCAGAATCTATTGTTGATGCATGGCGACTCGGTTTTTGCGTTAAGATTCGAAAGAGAGGACAGCAGAAAGATGCAAGGAAGAAAGAATAAACAGGAGTCTGTTTTCTTAATGGAATCAATGAGAATGACCTGTATGGAGGGTTGATTGGGCTTAAGGATGCTGATACTCTATACTTGCCATTGTCTTTCTTTTAATTTCATCAGTGTTTGATGTTTGGATTTTTAATGAACGAGCTTTTAATCTTAATCTGAGATGTCTAGAAAGCATCTTGAGCATTTTAAGGCTAAGCATACCAATTGACGTTACAATCATGCATCGAGAAAGTGAGTTGATTTTTGTTCCAACTTGCAACAGAAGGCTCGATAGGCCGTTAACTACATATAGTTATTCTATTATACACACTATACAAATGATAAATTCTGACTAATTTTAGTGGTAAACAGTGGCGAGGAAACTTGAATTCTAAAGTAAAAATATAATTAGGACAAATAGCTATATAATTTTATTTTATTTACCAATACATTTCTCTAATAATCATTAATTTATTATTTTAAATAAATTTTCACATTTGATTCTTTTTTTTATGAATTTGATAATTATTTTATTTTACTCTTAAAAGGATTTTATTTTAATTATACATAAAAAAAAAAGAGATATTTTATTGTTAATTTGAAAATTAAGTTTGTAGGTTGTAATTGTAAAAAAGAGATTAATCGTTAATCAAATCAAAATTAGATTAAAGGGAAAGCTGAAACACGGGGAACTGCTAAAAGCGGTGTCGTTTTAAGTTTGTTTTTTGTTTTTTTAATCTTATTTTTCTTTCTACTTCAAGCATGCCGCCATAATCACACCCGCGGCTTCTTCGAGCCAGCTAAAACCCTATCAGCGGTGGCTTTTTGCGTAACTTTGTATCTTACTCAGTAATAACGGAGTCATATCGATGGTTAAACAGAGTTCGGCTTCCGATTCCGATGGAACCTCAGCATACAATGCTCTCTTCATAGACACCAGCCTCGGCACTCACCTGGCCACCATTGTATCCAGCTCCGAAACCGTTTCCGATCTTAAGAGTAATCGTCTTTCCTTTTTTGTTAATCAGATATTAGCGTTTTAACTGATATAGCTTCATTTCCATTGATTGATCACCTCATAAAAGCTTCAATTCAATTATAATGCCCTAATCAATCCCAGCAACTTTTCTATTGAAAGAACTGGTTTCAATCTTTGTATGTTTAAACTTTAAACTGTGTTTATGGTTTTATCGTGCAGAGAAAGTAATGCGTGAACACGCACTGTGTTTCCCTCATTTCGGGGACATCAAAATTCAAGCTTTAAAGGTATTGCATTTATTTATTATGTGTTTAAACATCTTTTTGTTCATTTGTGAAAAGGTCTTATGACAATGGCAGGTAAAGCGCAGAGGAAAGTTTTATTATTTATCCGAATCCTTGTTTGTGAAAAGTGTCTTCCATGGGTTGAATAAAAGCTGGTTTATTGCTGTCGATGCCTCTAGTTCAGAGGAGCATCATCAGAATATGAATTTTCTCTATACCAATTCTAACAACCTGTTGATGGGGACAATGAATGATGGTTTGGCTATTGCTGCATTGCCTGAAATTCATAGTTGTCCTGAAAAATTAGCCAATGGTCTTGATAATCAGGTTCAGAAATTGGATGCTTCTCGTGATGAGCACTTGGGTCTGGATGTTGCTGGAGGAGAGGGTTCAAGGAAAATGGAAATACAATTCGAAATTACAGAGGGTAATCGCAGAGAGGCTATATCCCTAGATGCCAACAAAAGGTCAGGTCCTCTTATGCTGGCAAAAGGTGATCATTTTGATAAGCAAAATAAAATTCAGAAAACCTCAGAGGAGGGTGATGAAAGCGGCTACAGAAATGGGGCTATTGATGAACCAGGCAGCATACCATCAGAAGAAAGAGCTGCAGAAACTATATCTCCTAAAAAGAAAAAGAAAAAACGTAAAAGGAAAGCTAAACACAATGCCAATGACTTTGCTTCAAAAGAAGATAATCCTTTAGTACCTGAATCAGGAATAAATAGATCGCAGAAAGAGACTGTAGTTGCAGAAATTTCTTTGGGAAATGCACATGAAGTAGTTTCACATGATATACCAAAGGAAATTGATAATATCATTGATGGGCCAAGCTTAGTTTCATCTTCTGATGCCAATAAGGCGACACTCTCCATTGTGCACAGGGTTAATGTTCTGACTCAGGAGACTGGAGTGCTAGAAAAGCATGTTGAACTCAATAATGCTGAATCAAGGATGAATAATATTAATGTGCAAAAGCATCAATCAGCCGAAGAGAATTCAAAATCAGACTCTGCAGGGAAGAGAAGCCATAAAAGTAAACAGACAAAACATGGTGATAAAGATTTGCTAAAAGATGATGGAACTTTGATTCCTGAATCTAATAGCGTGATGCTTGAACATTTTTCATTCTCTCAGAACTCACTAGTTGACAAACAGAATAAGAAAAATCCAACTTTGGATGGTTCATCTATTGTTACTCAGGGGGCTGTCCATTTGCTGTCAACAAGTCCAAGCAGTGAGAAGAGGAAAAGAAAAAAGAAATCAGCAAAAGTTCTTGATCAAGAAACTGCTGCCATTCCTTCTTTTGCGGCAAATGTTGAGGTTGCTAGTTTTGAAGTGGGAAATAACCCTTTGGATTTGGGTGAAAAACCTGCTGCAGAACTTGTCTCAGAAAAACATGTTCAGGATTTAATTTCTGAACCTGATACAATCGCTCTAAAAGAAAAGCATGGGGATCCTATCCAAGAAATAAATTTGGGAGCCTCTTCCCTTGGTAAGAGCAGCAGAGTGTAGTGGATTGCAAATTAATGTGCTTTTTTGCTCATTTCTCATGTTACTGTTTTCTTCCTTCCTATCTTTTTTCCTTCACTAACATGAATAAAAAAACAAAAGGAGACTAGGAGAATCTATTATTAATCTTTTGCATAAACCTTTTGTAGAAACTGATACGAGCAACAAAGATGCCGGTAATGTGGAAGGTGGGCATGAAGCTTCTGAATCAGCAATGGCATCGTATTCCAAAAGAAAGAGAGTTTCAAAGGATTACCATGCTATTTGTGAGGAAAATCATCCTTATCATGAGGCCCAAGCATCTGATAAGACAGTGAAAGAGAATGAAGTTCCCATGCTCGAAAATATGATCCACAATGTTCATCAAAATCATCATGATTATCAGAATGACAGAGTTGAGGAAGGAGAATTTTCACTGAAGCTTTCTCCTAAAACTGCACCATCAGAAAAATACAAAACATCTGCTCAAGATGATGTAGACTCTAAAACTAGAGTGGTTGTGGTTTCTAAATTGCTAGAAGCCAGGGCAACTGTGGACTCTCCAAGATCATCCAAGAAAAGAAAGAAGTCCAAAAAATCAAAGGATTTAGTGAGTGCAACACCATCTACACCTGTTACTGAATATGTCAAGAGTTCTGTTAGTAATACATCTCCAACTGAACCTCATGAAGCTGCCAATGGAGATCACCCTGGCAATAATTTTAATAAAGAGGAGAGCAATAGGCGTCCAGAGGAGGCAAAAGAAGCATTGGAAATGGTTAGAACGAGTACTTCTTTTCAAGCCACTGACAA
This sequence comes from Balakata baccata, assembly GCA_949630135.1. NCBI lineage: Eukaryota > Viridiplantae > Streptophyta > Magnoliopsida > Malpighiales > Euphorbiaceae > Balakata > Balakata baccata. The sequence goes on from CATIWF010025790.1 coordinate 69,463, forward strand.
GGAAATTAATGATGTGATTCAGAATGTGGTGGAGTCGGTCTGCCAGATTGGAGAGGATCAAGTGGATGCAGAAAATGTGCATGAGAAATCAAGAAAGAAATCTAGGAAGAAGCAGAGTTCAGATGCAAAGCATCTCCAAGAATTAAAAAATGAAAATGAGAATGTTGGTAAGAGTGCTTCTGCATTATCAACTGATAACACAGGGAAGATAAAATATTCATCTATGGTGACAAAACAAGCTACTTTGGCAAATACAGATACCGCAAGTCAGTTATTTGGATCAAATTTGGGTTGTGGAAAAGAGACTTTGGTTGAAAATGATCTAGGAACTCAAACTGTGCAAGTTCAACCTCATAAACCAGAAAGCAACAGTGAGAAGAGGTGTCTTGAAGCTGTTATCCCTGATAATCCCTCTAGAAGTGGCCCTGCAAATGAAGGCACCGATGATATGGAAATTACCTGTGAAAGTAGCAGAGTCAACTTTCATGATTACTTTGCTCCAAGAAAGCGTGACCTTGAAACTGGTGGTTCCAGTGAGAAGCTGGTTGATGGATCAACTGTAACAAAGGGAGCATATGATGAGATGAAAGCTAACAAGAACAAGAAGCGTGATGCACAATCAGATGATTTTTCACCTGAATTGCGGACTTCACAGAAGTTAAATGACAGCTGTGGGGTAGGAGCAAAACCTCAAACTGGCAACTCTAGCACTGTAGAAGTTCACGTTTCTTCCACAAATGAAGAGTCTGAAAAAATCACGTTTCAGCCAAAAAAAGAGACTTCAAAAGTTTTCAATAATGGGGCAAAAGCTCTGCCATCTAGCAACTCTCATAAGCTCAATTATGTTCCTGAAGAAGCTAGCGAATCCAATGAATTCCGTGCCACTGGAATCAATGCTCATGCAAAGAGTAAAATGGCTGAATCAATTTCTGGCTTGGAAAGTTATCAGAGCTCAATTTCCTTAAAAAGAAGAGCAGATGGGCGTCAATCACTTAAAGACCACAATCATGTAGTAGATGGTAGAAAACCTTCCACAATTGAGACTGGGGAAGTTGTGAATAGCTCACAAAAGGAAAAAAGCTTAATAGGAGTATCGGGTTCAATATTCAAGGATGATAGTGGTGGGGCTTCTTCTAATGAAGATGGTAGTTCAGATGCTAGCACCAGAACTCCATTAGATGGTTCATTGTCTTCTGACTACTCCAATGGAGAAAGCAATGCAGATTTTAACTTACCACAAAATGGTAAGTTGAAGTATTTGTTGTAGGCTTATTAGTAATTAGTGCTTATTGTGATTATGAGTCGTTATTTGGTTGATTAACTTTGCTTTTGCATTGTTGTGCCTTGTCGGAACGTGTGACCCTGAATATGCTATAGGTTATATGTTAATACTTGCCCGCTTTTCTTTATGGAAAGCCTTGATACATGAATAGCTTTGAATTGATTGTATATCTGTCTCTATTCTCACCAATTCCACATTAATCATTTTGCTTTTTTCTTTTTTGTTAAGTAATAATGTGCTGCGCTTTTATTGTAATTGAAATTTGTCACAGGATCTTACAGCTGGAAAAGAAAAGATGAGGGCAGAAAAGCTATCAGAAAAGCATTGTAAGTGAGAAAAAGACACTAGCTTCCTTCTAACTGTTGATGGCTAGTAATGGATTCTAGGCAAAGATAAATAATAATTAATCTGCTGCATTATCTTCTTTTATTTAGCTTCCAAACATTGAGAGAGAGCAATTTCCGCTTGGATGTCAGTACAAGAAGTTAAATTTCTATACTGTTTTCATGTGATCACTATTACTCAATAATATATCTTGTGTTTTCCTTGAAGCAGCTCTTCTGGCATGACTCTGGATACAATTCTTAGAAGTTCAAGCAGATACAAGAAGGCCAAGCTAACAGCATCTCAATCGCAACTTGACGACACAGAAAGCCAACCTGCTGATTTTGTCCCCGACAGTCACCCAAACCCTTAATGACCTTGCCAATGTTACTTGGTTTGATTTCGTATTCCTCCAGGAGTTTTGTTTTCTTAGTGGAGTAGGCCTAAATCAATTTCCTGGAGTTATTTTGGGTTGAGAAAGCGAGTCACTAAACGGTGTTGTAAGATTTTTGTTTTGTGTCTGGTTTTGTTACATGAAAAAAAACCATTATAAGGGAAAAGGGGGTTGTCAAAATTTGAATTCATGGATTGACCATAAAGGATAAAAACCTTGTCTTGCTTTGTACTGTCAAACCGAGCAAACCAATTCATACAGATGAAGAAACACATAAATGGATATGAAATTCTCATCACTCCAGTAAAGAAGTTAATTACATGTAAGACGACTATAAGCGAATGGAGAAAGAAAGTTGCTGTTAGTTTTGAAGGTGGTGGGAGGAGAAGAGAAACAAGTTAGCTTACAGGTTTTATCGTTGAGTTTTTAACCTTTTAAAGTTAACAAACCAGCCCTGCTACCTTCACCTAATGAGAAAAAGGATCTATTAAATTTGAAGCACATTTTACTTATGGTGCGGAAATCTTTATTTTGAAAAATTATGATTTTTTTTTGAGGGGGGAATTATGGCATTTCTTTATGGTGCGGAAATCTTCATTTTGAAATTTCCTTCTGTCTGCTAAAGACAAAACCAAATCATTTTTACATAAGAGTTTAATTAATCTTTTTTTATTCGATTAGCTTTACGTTAATTTTAGTTAATCTCAATAGCTACGTATTGATAATCACATAAAGATTAGGGTCCCATCTGAAGTGTAAAGCAGAGCTTGCTAATTAATGGATTATATTTTCTTGAATAAACAACGCCGGATATGCCATTAAGAGTAAAGTACTCCCAAATTTTAAAGATATATAATATATATCAGAATTTAAATTAAATAAAAAAGGATTTTTACCATCCCATTTTCTCGCTTTAAAGTTGCTTTTTCCCCCCCTAGGAAAGTATCGTAATCCCATTATCTTGCAACCTTATTGATAAACTTTCACAAACATATTGATAAACTTGCCTTCTAGAAATAGAATGAGTTGTAAATTCCGTATAATCATAATCTGATATATAATTCTCGAACCTTATTTTCTATGTAATTATCACAGATAATATTTACTTAGATTGTAATCATCATGAATTAATTTAATTATTATTGAATTATTTTATAGTTCATAAAAAACAGAATAGTGACTTCCATATATATATATATATATATACACACACACATTATCAAAGTTGACATTACATATTCCTTCTACTATAGCATTATCAACTTGTACAATTTGTCTACGTCTTTAAGCACTTTGATAAGCCAAAGTACTGTTCTCTTTTTCCTGTTCCCTTCTTCTTCTTCTTCTTTCTTTTTTTTTTTTTCATCTGCAAAATTTAATCTTTTTGTTTATTTAAAATTCATTCTTTTTGTTTATATTCTAATTATTCATATTAGAAGTAGAATTAGAATGCAATTGATAAAAAAAAAAAAAAAGGAATTAGAATGTTCAAGTGAACAACCAGTGGTTTTTTTTTTTTAAATCAAAATGGAACAAACTAGTTAAATACATGAAAAAAAGAATAAAAAAAGAAACCAAATTAATGATTTTTTATATTTTTGAAATGTTTCATTTTCATTGATTTTTACGTTGCAACCTAACGACAAATTAAATTAAAAAATTAAACAAGATAGAAAACAAGAAGCCAGCTCAAAGATTTTGAATGAAACAAAATTAAAATAAATTTAATTATAAAATATTTAAAACAAAAACAAAACTTAAATCGGAGCCGTTAGATGTCTCTTCTATTTCTTCTTCTCTTTCTTTTTGAACACTACCTCTGTGTCCAATCCGAAACCGTCAACTTTCCGAACATGAACCATTTCCGATTTCTTAAACATCTCAATCAACGGTTGAATACTGTACAAATCATTCGCCGAGTATTTATCCAACTTTCTAGAAAGTGCCACGTGTAAAACGCAAATTCCTTCGGGTTTTAACGTCCGTTCAATCTCCTCCACAAACTTGTCTGGATACAGCGCGTGATCGAACACGTTAGAGAACTCAAAATCAAAAGTCTCATCATCAAACGGCTGATGATGGAAGTCGCCCTTTATAACCAACGGCGGATATGGGACGAGATCAATACCAACGGAGTCATTCACGCCGATACTTCTTAATGCAGCCACCTCCTGCCCGACTCTGGCTCCGATACTCAATGCCTTGGATTGGTTAGAAAGGAGATTTCTTTCCTTGAAATTTTGAAAAAAACGAGCAAAGATTCGAACTTTGTGGTCCCAATCACGAGTTGTCCACACCTTTCTTAGTTTGGGATTAAGGGTTTTGTTGAGTTGACGTTGTATGTAAGAATCGTAGGATGTGTATCCTGGTCGGATTCTTATGTCTTTGATGGTAAAGGGTGGTTTTTGAGGTGGTGGATCGGTGGTTGTTTTGATAGAGAAAAAGAATAGGAGGAAAAGAAAAGAGAGGAAAATGGAAACAAGAAAGTATTTTAGTATAGGTGGTTTTAGCTTCATGTTAACTATATATCAACAGCTCTCCCTAAAAACCACCTTAGGATTTCTGATTTTTTTTTTTCTGGTTTCCTTTGGTTTTGTATGTGGGTTGTATTTACATAAGAGAGGTGAAGGAAGTATTGGATAAGAAGAAGAAGAAGAAGAAGAAGAAGGGTAATGAAATGAGCATGAAAGAGCAGGAATTAAGATGAAAAGGAGAGCTTGTTTTGGTATGATTATGGTTTAATTTTGTAATATTCCTCGAGGCATTATATGTTATAGAGATGGCTACTATAGTCTATACAATTCGTATCTAATTGGTGAGACGGTATAATATGTTTTAATTAGTGGGCCATCAATTAATTGAAATTGTTGGCTTAATGATCGATCGATGAATGTTAATTTGACATAATTGTTTTGACATTTTAAAACCCAAACAAGCTTTGTTCATCAATATTATATAGCTCAAAAATTTAATATTCAAATTGGCCTTCTCCATCCTAAGTTCCTAATAACCAATCTAATCTCTTCTTCTAATTAATTAGGCAAGAAAAATCCCATATACATACAATAAGGAATTAGGAGATATAATCCAATTTCCCTTGTTATATTGGATTATTGTCTCAATAATTGTATATATATGGATTATTTATTTTAGTGTAAGGGAGGTGCATTTAAGAGGAAATATAATTAGGAGAAAGCATGTGATTCCTGCCTGTCATCATTCTAAACTTGGATGGCATAGTTTAGAAAATCATTTCCGTCGATAATTAATTGATTGGGTTGTTAGGAGAGAAGCATGCATGTGATTATAGAAAGATTTGGAGCTTGTCTTAACCACACCATGATATTCTATTCTATAAATGAAGTCAATAAACCAGGTTAATTTCAAGTGACTGAAGATAATTCTTTTTTTCCTTTCTTTTTTGGTGAATTAAGAGAGGGTTAATTTTTAACTATGAAACTTTATATTTAATTTACTATCAACATCTCCAAATTAATATCAATAACCAGAGTACTATATATACATGTGATCACTAGTAGGCTTTTAGGGACCAGTATTGACGAGGTTGCCGGCGGTGAAAGGCTGGTTTTATACGTTAACAACACATGCGCATGGCAAATTAAGCACATAGAGATGTAACATAAGTTAATTAAAATCAAATAGACTTTCATTGACATAAGGTACAATTACAGGTGAACTTTTCTTGCCAAAAAAGACAAACAGTAGTTGATCTCACTCAGACCTCATCCTGTTGAGTTGGTTCAAAGCAGGTTGTAGAATATTGTAGAGGACCCAAAGAATAGCAGGAGTAACAACAATCAGCAGAAGTTGACCCCTATTGTCATTAGCCGCTGCTTCAGCAATCGCGGCAATCTCACTGGCTGATGCCTCAGGAGATGAAATCAAACCTGATGCAGCCAACCCGCCTAGCCCAACCCCAATCATCACCCCTTTTGTTTCTCTCATCCTGTTCAATTGGTTAAGTGCTGGTTGCAGAATGTTGAATAGCACCCAAGCTATGGCTGGTATTATGGGGAGTAACAGTGCTAATCCACGGCTGTCACCTTCTGCTATATCTGCTATTTGTTGGGCAGCAAACGCAGGATCACATGAGCTCAGGGTAGAAAAGATTGCTCCAGCTATGGCGGTTCCTCCAAGAACCGAACTTTCTGCTGGTTTTGTGATGGTTAAGCCTTTGGGAAGGCTTTGCATGGGAAGCAGGGAAATGGGTTTTGTTGATGTTGGCTTGATGCTTTTGCTTGCATTGATGCTCAAGCACTTTACATTGAGTGTTGCCATTGTTGCTGCCATTGATAGATGCCTTGATGGTGTTTGATCTCTGGCCTAAGCAAAGATAGGAAAGAAATGAGTGATGTTCGACAAATTTCGCTAACACAAAATGTAAAAGCCAATTTTGGAGAAATGAGGTCCAATGGCATATTGATTTCTAGATTCTTCTCTTATCCATAGAGTCGAAATGGTAAGATATGGACCACAAATTCCATACCCCACTCCAATTTCTTATCACTTTCTTTCAACTCCTGTTTACTGTTAGCTTAGCTAATTAACACCATAATTTTGTAATAATTGAGTAATTAATCATTTCTCTTAATTAAGCTTTATTAAGATCAAGGCTAATAAATAATTTTTTTTCTCAATTCATTTTCTATTATAAAATTTATATAGTCTGCTTAATGATGTTGGATTGCTCTTTATAATTTTGAAATCTTTCTTAAGCAAAGGAATATCCATTTGCTTAAAAGAATAAACTCCAGAGCAGGCCCCCATATAAATAGAATATAAAGCTGGGCTTTGTCTGATATATTATATCCTGTACCAAGCTTTATATTGTAACATGGATCAAACACGAGTGAGAGATACGGTGACAATTTTATAAATAAAATAAATTTAGATAGATTCATTTATTGATATATGTTCATTAGTTTATTAGTAAAAGATTCATTAATTTATTGATGAAAGTTCATTTTATTTTAAAACAAAATCAACAATTATTTTGTATTTTTTTTACATTTTCATATGCTATTTGTCTCGATTTATTATTTTTTATTGTGTTTTATTTCAATTTTTTTTGTTACTTTTTGAGTTTTTTTTGAAAATGATTCATACTTATAAATGAAAATACAAAAAAAAATATTAATTAAATTAAGTATACAAAATAAATAAAATGAATTTGTATTAATATAATAAATGAACCTTTATTAATAAACTAATAAACCTTTTTCAATAAACTAGTGAACTTTTTTTAATAAATTAATGAATCTTTAGTTCATTTTGTAATGAACATTTTTAATTTATTCGTAATAAATTTTCTCATTAAACTATTGAAAATTTACTTTATTGGTAATAAACTTTTTTTAATGAACTAATTAATATTTTTTAATAAACTAATAAATTTTTAGTACATTCGTAATGAAACTTTTCAATTTAATAGCAATAAATTTTATCAATAAACTAATAAAACTTTACTTTATTCGTAATGAATATTTTTTAATGACGTAATAAATATTTTTCAATAAACTAATGAACACTTAGTTCATTCGTAATAAACATTTTCAGTTTATTCATAATGAACCTTCTCAATAAACTAATGAACTTTTTTTAATAAACAAATGAAAATGAATCTTTATTTAATGACAGATGATAAATATTTACAAAAATATCAATATATGATTGATAGCTATGTAAGTTCGATTTATTTATAAAATTGTTACCGTTTATTACACATGTAATGAATTTTGGTCTATAATACTACATACATTGAAGTCCAACATATAACAATTGCAAACTTCGAGCTATCTGCCTCAAGCCCAATTATACCCTAAGATGTTGAAATTTTGCCTCTTTCCATTTTCTTAAAAAAATAAATAAATAAAATTCAATTTATATTTAAATAAAGAAATAAATAAAATGCTAACTTTTATTTAGATTCAATCTATATTTTCATTCTTCGTTCATGGATTTACACCATAATTTATAATCATGTATCATAAAAAAATGAAATTTATATTTATTTATAAAATATATTATTTTTTTATATCTATTCTATATAATAAAAGGCATGGAGGAATTATTGTAACTACTACAGTATCATCCCATTTTTATCCTTGCGCCTACAATTTTTGAATGACCCATTTTCCCCAGCCTGAAAACCAAACGACGTCGTTATAGCTTCTTCCAGCAAACGATGTCGCTCTACTTGCTCAGATAGCCTACCACGACTACTCACAAAATGCCACCGTATTGAACGCAAGTCTACTCCACTAGCAAGCGACACTATTCCATGTTTCCTATACCTTTAAAACCATCTTCATGCATGAATGGCATCGTCTCGCTTAGCCCATCTATCTGCTGCATTGCTGCAAGTAATCAGTTTGGAGCATTCTTTTTATGAGCAAAAAGACTGGAGAAGAGGATATAGGAGCAGAAAAATGTGCTGAGAAAAAAAACTAAAAACTAACATTGCGAAGCAAAAGAAAAGAACGAAGGAAACAAACCTTACTAGAAATCAAAATCCGAACAAAGAAAGAGCAGAATGGGAACATAAAAAAATCTAAAAAACAAATTCTTAATGTAGAAAATGAGCAAAGTAGATAGAAAGATTTAACAAGCCAAAGTAAAAAAGCATCTAAATGCAGAAGATAAACAAAGTAAATACTATAGGAAGAAAGGAAAGTTGTGCTGCAATAAGGTAAGAAAATTCCCTTTCCTTGCTTGATTCTTCTTCTTCTTCAATTAGCTTGCTAAGAAATTTCCTTTCCTTTCAAAAATTATACATGACCGAAGCTATTCCCTCATTTTGCCTTGATTTCTTCCTTTTTGCTTCACTTGAATTTAATTTTCTAGAACCTTATGGATTCCCATCCATCGTCACATAATTTACCTCTAAAAATTGTGGCATGCATTGAGATTTAGAGAGGATTGTAGTTTGGGTTTGGCTAATAAAATAGAAAAAAAAATGTCCTAAGAAAGTTTCAGAAATTTTGTACAAAATGAGAAAGAAGGTCATCCAACCTTTAATACTTAGTTTAGTATTTGCTTAAATTAATTTATTACAAATCTTGACATGCATTGGTTGGTTTGGACGGCAATGATATGTTTAATATGAATTAATTGACAATTATCATTTTTGGTCCTTGATCGTTTTTATTTTTTATTAATTGATCGCCCTAACTATTATCCTTTATAGTTAAAGCTGCATCTAAATTTTAATTTTCCCAATTTTATACTTCAAACTAATTAGTCTCCAATAATTAAATACACCGATATTTGCATTATAAAATATTCTTCATTAAAGTGATTTTAGTTTTACAAATCGCATATCAATGCGAATAAAAAATTGCATTTTGCGGTTAAGTTTGATATACCAATTTTAATAACAGGTAATAAAATCGATCATATAGCCGAACTTTTTTTTTAATAGTTGAGATTTTTTTTTTATTTTAGAAAAAGGGAAGCTAATATTTATTTGATTGTACATCTTTTTTTTTTTAAGTAGTTAATGTAATTGTTAATCATCTTAGTGATGGAGAAATAAGTATCTATCGTCTTTGTGATGCTAATTTCTTTAACTATTCTCAATGACATATCTTATTTCTTTTTTACATTTCTCTCTTTCTGGCGTAAAAGTGTTACTATATGTTAGACCAAAAATACATTCTTAAGTTATTTAGTTTTTGTTAAGAAATAGTTGATTATTGTTATTTTTTCGGGCCATTTAGAATGATGCATCTAGGAACTTTATAATATAGATAAAAAAAATTTGAGACAATCTTGGTAGCCTCCTAATATATTTCTTTTGGATTTGAAATTATGCAAGTGACGTAAGGAAGGATTATTTTGAACTAAATTTGTGGTTCTATTTGGCTGTTTTATTTATTACGAAAGAATTATTCAAATATTAGAATTATAAATCATAATTTTTTGCTTGACGAAATATTTAGACGTCTAAATAAATATCAAATAAATTCATAGTTGTATTATTGTTTATGTGGCCATCGATGAGTTTTTCATTTCAATTTCATGCAACAGCTTTAAACCTAATATTTATATGTTGAAAAATAGCATATTAAATGTAAGCCTAATGGATTTATAACAAATCACTAACTTTGATTCTAAAGGTTTGTAATTGAATTGTTGATATCTCTTTGGTAAACTGATGATAATTATTTTTTGACTATTTTGTGACATTTTGATTGACATATAACCTATTTTTAAGAATGTAGCTTTTATTTATACATAGATTTTGTATTTTACTAATATATTTTTTTTTTCTCTTACAGTACTTACTACTTGATTAAATATTGTGAAATTGGGAATAAAAATTTTGGAAACAAAAATTATTTTGAAGATATATCTCTGCTAACTGTTTAAAATTCTTATTAGAAGTTTATAAGGTTTAGATAAATTTAAATTTTTTTAGGTACTTGATAAAGTACAAAGGTATAAATTTATTTCTAAAGTATACCTAAAAGAATGAATCAGCTCCTAAAATATGATTCAATACAATTATATTCCTAAATTTTGAAATTGGTCAAATTGAATCCCTCAAATTTGTAACCGTTACCCACCGTTAACATCTACTATTGAATGAATTTGGTTACCACGTGGACCAATTATATTGTGACCCGTGTCATAAAGATTTGTAAGCTAAAGGCATAAATATGTCGCTAAAGTATATCCAAAAGAATAAGTTAGCTCCTAAAGTATGTAATCGGTCCAATTATATTCCTAAACTATGAAATCAGTCCAATTGAATCCCTCAAAATGTATTTGTTACTCACTGTTAACCTATAAGTTGAGTGAACTCAGTTACCAATCATATTGTGACACATATCATGAATATTTATTTGTTTGTCCATTAGACATTAAAAATAAAAAAAATAAATCAATTATAAATACCTAATTTATTATAGAAACTCTAAATTATCCTTTAGAAAAAAAATGGAAAAATCAATTTCGCCAATCAATTGAGTTGCTAAACTAACAATCCAAGAATTAAGTTATAACTACGAAAATTTACAAAAAACAATAGCTGAGCAACCATCTTGGCTTACACAATATAAATATAGATAATTTAAAAAAAAAAGAAAATAAAATAAAAAGGATAAGTATATAAAACAATAAAAATATGTGAATACACAAAAACAAGAAAGAAATGGGAGCATAAATTTACTGGCATTAAAGAACTTACAAAATTTGAAATTAAATTTACTAGAAAATGAAAAATTAGAAAGAATTGAAAGACTATATAATCAAAAGAATTGTAATAGAGCGAGATCGATGGCGTGGCTGAGATAGACTAGAGGAAAATAAGAGATGACTTAACTTATGTTTGAATAGATAAATCTTGAGAAGTTCAATTTGATCTATTTCATAGTTTATGGGTATAATTGGACCGATTGTATATTTTAGGGACTAATTTGTTATTTTGGATATACTTTATAGACAAATTTGTACATTTGGTTTATAAATTTTCATGACACGAGTCGCAATATAATCGATCCATATGACAACCGAGTTCACTCAACTTATAGGTAATAGCTGACACGTGTCACAAGAGTTAACGATAGAGTAATAGCTGCAAATTTGAATGGTTCAATTGGATCGATTTCATAATTTATGAGTATAATTGTACTAAGTCATACTTTACAGGCTTACTCGTTTTTTTAGATATATTTTGTAGGCAAAATTGTACATTTAGCCTTTGATAAATTATCTAATTCAACCTTTGTATATTATGTTGGAGCTATAATGAAAACTTCATCGAAAGTATTTCACTACTCATGGTCTCAAATGGTTACACTTTTCTCATTGGGTTAATGAAGCAAATATACTGTTTTTGCTTTTCCATCTTGCTATCAATGGTTTCTCATAGTCAAATTTTACTCTCCCGAAGCAATTGCGAGGTAACTTACTGGTAATGATATAAAGCTTAGATTTATGTTTTATTTTATTTTTTTATTTTTTAGAATAGAATTTAAGTAATTACTGATTAGCCCACTAACAATTAAAATATTTTAGAAAAGCACGTGAAAAACTAGATATTTATTTAGTGGGTCAATGGACGGACGATGCATTTTTCAGATTATCATTTACACAAAAACTCGCATAAATAGAAAAAACTCCATCTTTACCTCCCCAATTTCCTCTTCCCCCTCAGAATCTGGACCAGCAGGTCCAGCACCATTCGTACAGACTTTGAGCAGCGACAACCTCTTCAACTCCAAAGTTCTGAACTTTAGCTGCCTATAACCAAACCCCTTAACCTTAAATTTGCATAAATTTGTCCAAATGATTACTTCTGTGTCATCTTCATTACCCAGCATCGTCCTCCCCCCCTTCCCGGACCGAACCAGAACCTTAAACCCTCTCCTTTCTCGAACTCAGTTCTATTCTTTTTCTGCCCACAAACCATTTCTTCGTGGGTCGGCTTGCGTTGCTCGTCTCGGGTTCAGACCAGGTCTGTTTCCTGACCCTGATTGGGCACCAGAAGAGGTAATCAAGGATTTATTTGGTAGGGCAGAGAGTATCCTTTACACAATTGCTGATGCAGCTGTATCGAATTCGGACACTATCAGCACAACGACCAAACAGAACAATGATTGGCTCTCTGGTATCACCTATTATATGGAAAGTGTTTTAAAGGTATTTATTTATGACTTTTATGTTTTTTCATGATTTTTATAACTGTGAGCTAAAATGGTTGTGTATTCGATTCCATTTCAGGTTTTAAAAGATGGGTTATCTGCTTTGCATGTTCCTTACGCTTATGGTTTTGCAATTATACTCCTAACTGTTCTTGTTAAGGCTGTCACGTTTCCTTTGACTAAGAAGCAGGTTTGTATTAATATTTGATTTCTTCGTTTAGTTTTGGTGTGAAGAATTTTGGGTATAATTGCCAATTTGTTTTGTGCAGGTAGAATCTGCAATGGCAATGCGATCCTTGCAGCCTCAAATAAAAGCTATTCAGCAACGATATGCTGGAAATCAGGTGAGTTTTTGTTCTGTGCTAAAATTTCAATAAGTCATGTTAGTACTACAGTTCTAAACATTTGTCTAATACTTTATTTCTAGAAATTAAGTCGCTAATTATGTTATGTTGTGGAATGCAGATATAAAAGCAACAATAGTTTTAACTTTTGAGCGTGTTCATTGACCAAGTCTTATATTCTTGTTTTACTGGCAGGAGAAAATTCAACTTGAGACTGCCCGATTGTATAAAATAGCTGGCATAAACCCTTTTGCAGGTACTTCGACTGCATACTTATCATAGATTTGATACAAATTAAGGTGGATAATTGCAAGTTTTGTGGACCAGCCATGTTATAATTGAGCCAAGTTGCATCTCTTCTAGTTTAGAAGAGCATTGTATAATTGTAAACTCTGATTCATTGTTGAACACATCAAGTGTTCATAGAGCACACTGTTGGCATCTGATTTAATCCTCTCCTATATGAAGTTAAGCAACTTTCTATATTTTCCAGAGTTTGGTGTAGGTTATTGATCTTAGTGGCTGATTAAGAGTTGATAAGAATTTATTCAAATTTTTTATAACATAGATGTCATGTGCCTAGCAAAAAGATATGTTTTAGGTAATAAAACAACATGTTCCTCCGGGCAATTGAATAAAGAGCAGGACATGAATTTAGGGCAAGGATTATGCTTTCTGTCCGGTAACTTTATACAATTTACATGAATTATAACAGTAAAATTACTGAATTTTTTCGAGACAGGATGCCTGCCTACTCTTGCAACAATACCAGTATGGATTGGATTATATAGAGCCCTTTCAAATGTAGCAGATGAGGTAGCATTCTTTTTTTATTCATTTATTAATTGTTCTTTTGATATTGCTTTTATGGGTTTTTCACTTATTTCTATCTTCTAAGTGAATCTGTGCTTGATGTCAAGGGACTTCTTACTGAAGGCTTCTTTTGGATACCTTCCCTTGCTGGTCCAACTACAATTGCTGCTCGTCAAAATGGCAGCGGCATCTCTTGGCTTTTTCCTTTTGTTGTGAGTACCTTTGTTAGACACTAAATTAAAACTGCTAGAACTTTGTGATTATCATACTCTGTGCAAGCATCGTAAAGCTCTCTATTACTTGAATTAGATAAATCATTGTTCATTTATGTTAAAGATTTACCATTTTATCATGCTAGTCTCCTACATGATAATGTGTCTTAAGCGAGAAGTGCAGTCTGAACAAAAGTATATCTTTTCATATGTTTGCAGAATTTAATTACGATTCAGATTTTTTTTTTTTTCTTATAGTTGACTTATTATGTGTCACGGTTCTCCTCCTGAATTTGTGGATCTGTTTTGGTCACTTGAACTTTTCTTTTTTACCTCTCACAGGATGGACATCCACCCCTTGGATGGTCTGATACTTTTGCATATCTTGTCTTGCCTGTATTGCTGGTTGTTTCACAATATATCTCCGTCCAAATTATGCAATCATCACAGGTCAGTCATTTCCCAAGTGCAAATATCAAATATGTTCCTCTATGTAATCATATCTAGCTTAACCAATTGTTGTACCAACTTGTTCAGCTAGAACATAGCACTAGGTATTTATTTGTTGGTTTCTTTCATTCACCAACTCTTCTTGCTTTTCTTTTAATGTTGATCCAACCAAGAAACTGGTGTTGATATAGACTTCCAAATAGAACTTTATGCTCATCAAGACATTTTATACTGCCTGCTATTTTTCTAATGCATGTTGTCCCACTAATGAGATAAAGCTAGGGGTGTATGGTATATTTCAGCAAAGAATTAGAAAATGTATGTGTAGTTCTGCCATCTTTGAAGTTTATTTGGTCATCAAGTTTTTCGATGGTAGTGTAATTTTCCAGATCAAATAGTATACTACTGGTGCCAAAATCCTTTACTTGCTCATCTTTTTACTCATATCATTAATTGCAGAATAACGACCCAAACATGAAGAGTTCTCAAGCAATAACGAACCTGCTCCCTTTAATGATTGGTTATTTTTCTCTTTCAGTTCCCTCTGGTTTAAGTCTTTATTGGTGAGCATGTCCGAAGCCCTTCGATTCCATGAATATTGCAAACATCCCTTCAGAATTCTTTAAGACCTTATTGTAGAACTTTTATTTGGACATTTTGCAGGTTTACAAATAACATACTGAGCACAGCACAACAGGTGTGGCTTCAGAAGTTAGGGGGTGCAAAAAGTCCTGTGAGCCAAGAAGACCAAGTCCAGATTCAAAAGTCCGTCTCTGAATTGAATTCCACAAAAGCTAAGCCTGTACAAGTTGAAAAGTTGACTGCAGAAGGGTTACGTCCTGGTGAAAGGTTCTTCGCTTTTGCCCACCTTTGCCTTGTTTTCCTCCAATCATTGTTTTGTGGACTAAACATGTCCATTCATTCAGATTTAAACAGCTAAAGAAGGAAGAGGCTAAAAGAAAGCAACAAAGAGAAGATGAGAAGAGGAAAAGAGAAGAGGCTACAGCAATAAGAAGAAATTTGACAAACGGTAGCCTAAAAAGTATGTCTGAGTGGGAAAATGGGGCTAGTATAAATGTTGCTGATGAGGTTGATGAGAATTCCGCCAGCACCAGTCTCAATTCATCTGCTGTTGGAGTTTTAAATGGTGATTCATCTGGTCCAAACCTAAAAAACAGTGAGAACACAAGTTCCATGTTTAGGAACGAAAAAGGTGAAATTTCAAATTCTGAGGCATCTGGTGCAGGTGCACAGCAGTCCTCTGAAAATAGACAAAAGGTAAAACTATGAAAATTCTTTGTGATTTAGAATTGGGATATTTTTTTTTTGCTTGATAAGTTCAGGTTAGAAGTGTTTGATTGCACTCTGAAATTTCTTATTATTTTCTTGCTCTGTGCATATGTATTATGCTGTTATTTTTAGGTCCTTTCATAGGACTTAGTGATCTTGTTGATTGACTGGGCATAAGAAGAGTGGCCTTGCAGTAAAATTCTTCCTCATGCATGTCAACAAGATGTGGTTATGGATAAATTTATCTTAGTTCACAGCTCATGCAAAGAGCACCAACCTTTTCGTCTTCATTTAGAGCGTCCTTTTCAGATGCATACAAGTTATGTTTATTCATTTATTGGCTATTTATGCCATGGTGTATCTGTGACACAGGAGAAAATTGAGTTACATGGCAGTATGACCACCACAGATGGCAAACTTTCTGAAGAAGACGTACAGCAAGTTAAAGGGGAGTGATGAAAGCGAGTTTTGGTCTGGTCAGAACACAGGTACTCCAAATTAACCAGAGATTAATTTGTAACCTGTTGCTTTGCATATTGAGAGCAGACCAAAATACTGTTCTTGCCTGAAAGGAAAAACATGTGAGCTCTCTCGCTTGTCTCGTACACAAGTTATTGTAATCCGCAAGTTCTTGGAAGCCTTTGAGTGTACAGTATTGGAAATTCTGGTGAAATGAAAGGAGTGATTAGAATAGTGGGGGATCCCATATATGGTTGTAGCAGGCTTTATGTTTTATTGATTGGTGTCAAAAGCTGTTTAATTAATTTCCTCTCAGATTTGCTAAAGCCGATTCGCTTTAGGAGCAGGAATATACAATACTAGTGTTAACTCCCTATTTTGAGTAGAAAGAAAGAAGCTGGCATATTACAGAGTTGACTTCTAAGCATGTTCCATATGAATTTTGTATAAATTTGGATAAAAAATTACCATCTTCTCCAATAATATATATTAGGAGAAATTTTTGGATAAACCGGTTCTACTACGTCATTTGTAGATCAATTTAATTACACAATAATATATATTTAATTATTTTATTTTTATTGGTTGATATGAATATAAAAATTAAATAATTAAATGTATATTATTTTCTGATTGGATTGGTTTAATAGATTCGATATACTTAAAAAAAATTTTGATATCGGAGGCAATTGCAGAATAGAAGTCAAAACTGTATTGATTGTTGTAATAGTGTAGGAATTGTTGCTTTTAGGTGTCACATTATTAGGAAAAAGAACTCAAAGATGCATCCTTTTCGTGTGTGAAAAATGTGCCTGAAATAGGAAATTTAACAACTTTAATGATTCATATGGCTCTCTTTAGCATACAAAATGTGGATTTCAGTCAAAAAATGTTTCAATTGTAGATAATAGAAAACAGGCTTCTTCATGTTCTGGTTGGGTGGCTCCTCACTTTTTCCTTTTCTTTTCTTTTTCCCGAGTTTGATAGAAATAGATATATGTTCATCATGATCCTAAGGTTATAATGGAATTTTGATGAGTTTGAATATCATTAAAATAAATAAATAAACAATTATAAACAGAAAAGTAGAGGTATAGATTAGCATATTGGTTAAATTTGCAAATTAGTTCATAAATTATATTCTATGGAATGAGTCACCTCCTCAATTTCGACTCAGTGCAAATAAACTCTCGAAATTTAAATTCAGTACAATTAGGTCTCTTGCATGTTAGGCTCCTTAAATTAGAACCGTGAGTCAACTCGGTCTCGAGAGAGGTGTCTCGCTATATAGGATATAATTTATAGGCTAATTTGTACTGAATTTAAAATTTGAGGATTTATTTGTACCGAATAAAGTTAAGGGGATGACTCGCGCCATTGAGTATAGCTTAGCTGCTAATTTACAACTTTGGCCTTAATATATTTTTAGAATGTCTTTGGCGTACACGTTGTTACTCATCTTGCACATATTTTAAAACTACTTAATTAGTTAATTTAATAAATTAAACCAAGAAAGGTTCCTCAAGTTGTACTCTAATATTGGTTCTTTGTGGTGGACAAAGACTAGTAAATTATTATTATGAAATTCTACCATGTGGACATTTGGTATATAAATATTTAATTATCTAATTACTCTTGTATTAGATATATTTTAATTGAAAAGTATTTCATATGTATTAAACTTTTTGTGATTTTTAATATTCTATAAATGTTTAATTATCTAATAAAAATTCAGAAATCTATTTGGCTGAACCGTAATTTAGTTAAAAATTAAAAGTATCCATAGCATTCCTGGCTCTAAAGTATAATTGCTTGTGCTGCTGTTCTTAGATTGGTAACAACACAAATAGGTGGCTTGTCCACAATAATGGGACATGGGCAGACAAATAATTAATAGAAACAACTTTAGTCTTAGAGTTTTCAATATCTCTTTTGGATCTCGATTTATATTCAATTTTCCATACCACACATGTTTGATTAAGTATGTTATAAGCATATCCCAATTGGTTTGCTAAAATTTTGTGCAAAAATCATTTGCTTACTTTCCAAAAAAATACTAACTAATACATTATTATATAAATTAAAAAAAAAAATCGATATTTTTACTTTAGAATAATAAAAGTTAATAATGCTTACAAAAATTATTTTATATTCATGATAGTTTATTATTGATCTAATTTATGAATATAATCATATATCATATGAAATAATTTTTACATTATATATATATATATATTGTTACAATTTAGGACTCAAATTTGAGATCTTATATAGCCTAATTACTAAGGGGGTAAGTAGGATTGTTGTTGAATGTTCCAAAAATATATTTTAAATTTTTTTATTTAATTAATTAATTTTTTATAAACTGTTTTTTTAAATTAGCTTTTGAAAAAAAAAATATCTTTTTACCTGCTTCTAACTAAAAATAATTTTCAAAACTTAAAAAAGTTAAAAATACAAAATTTTTTTCCGAAAAACGTATTTTCCAAACTCAACTCCAAACAGAAATGCTAAGTTAAAGTTTATTAGTGACACTTTAATTATATAATTAATATGCATTATTTTGATACACATAACTATTGGATAAAACAAAGAATTCAAAATATTATACCATAAAGCAATTAATAATTAAAAAAATTATTATATTGATATTACACAACCCTAAATGCTTATAAATAGTTTCACATTATTTTAGAAGTACTGTATTATAATTACCTCACTATTTTTTTTTTTTCCTTCTCTAATTTGGGAAACTTCCAAATGACTATGGATTGATATGAACATTGGGTTGATTAAAATAAAAGGGCTTTTAGTGGGGATCAGAGAAATAGTTTGTTGTGCTGCTTTAAAGCAATCACAAAAAGATGTTAATTTTTTTTTTTTTTAAATACTATCTTTACATATAGAGACGAGGTAGTCTACTGCAAAACTGGTTTTTTTCAATTAATTTATGAGAAATCTTGTAAATAATGGATGGTGAAAGCTGACTGCATAACCCCTTTCATTAATTATTGTTTCAATTAATGTTTTAAGTATCAGTAATCACCATATTAAAATAAATTGGACCAATAATCAAACGCCACATACCTTACTCAATAAATTATTAAAAAAATAATAAATTATGAATTCCCCAAATTGCTGACTCTTGTAAAGTTAAAGAAATCTACCCAATTAAAGTTAGTTAGGAGTAAAAACTAATTAGAGATAAACCCAAACAATTTAAAAAAAAAAAAAAAAACTTTTTGCAACAAAATTAAATCTTTTTCCAATTCTTCTGGTAGTGATAATATATTCCAAGTGAAAATAAAGTAAGTAGGAAGCAATATATACTCTTCTTTTCTTTTTTTAATTTTCTTTTTACTTCTCTTTTTCCTTTCAAATTTTGATAAGAGGAAAACACTATGAGGGTGAAAGCAGAAATTCATTGTTGGACTTGTACATTATGCAAAGGCAAAATTATTTCTAGTTATGATATAATACAATAGTATCATATTGAGATTTGAAAATTATATGATTTGTATTATGTGATTTGATATAATATATTAGTACTCTCTAAAGTTTAAAAATTATACTATTTATCATCTAAAATTTGACATATTGTACTAGTATATTTCTACAAGTTTGATTTATTGTACTATTTTTCTTCTAAAGTTTGATATATTGAATAAGTATCTCCCTCAATAAAAAAGAATATTTTTTCTTACTAACGATAAATATTTTAAAATTTAACTAAAAAATTATATAGTTTAATAGAAATAAAATAGAGAGGACAAATAGTATAAATTTCAAATATTATGAGGCACTAGTGCTAAATAGTAATTTTACCTTATGTAAATTATAATTCCATCCCACTGAGTACATATAGGAAGTTTTGCAACAATTTCCCATCCTTTCTTGAGAGTAAAAGGAAGCAACACTATGGAAAAAGAGCCACTATTTCTCTAAATAGCTGAATTCACACAAATTTGGAGAATCTATATATGAGCAAGAGTATGTCGTTTTCATTAAATCAATCAGCAAAAATGTGAGCATAAGGATTTTTCATATGATTTCAATATTGGCATCCGTAACAAAATTGACTAAATGCACTAACCTTCCATAAAGCTGTGAAATGATGCTTGCCAACGTATTGCAACTATTCATCTTATTGTATTTCTCATAGAAAAAATTCCCTTCTCTTTAATAATTTTAATCTAGAGGTCTCATGCCTCGAGTTTCAACATCCAAGAAGAAAAAGCTAGGCAGAATAAGCTATAACAAAACATGAATCATGCTACCCTTGTATATTTAAGGTACAAGGAGTAACCGAGCAACCAAAATTGTAAGAGGTTGTTGTTTATGTTTTCGTAGCCTCTTGATGACACATTTTCGAACAAAAAATCTGTAAATTTTAGTTTAACAGTACTGATACGATGATCGATATTCTGAAGTTTAGAATTTAAAATTTCAATTCAATCCTTTATATTTAAAGAAAAAATGGAATCGCATGAATATAACGCGGTCCTACTTGACAATTGCTATCTTTAGCCAACAATTGTAATGAGTTTTTAGCAATTTTTTTTTAGTTCAATTATAATAGTGTTTGATAAAAATAACAACAATAATTAATTATTCAAATTTGTAAAATTTATATATTAAAAGTTAGATTTTTATAAATTTAAGGTGGGTCCGTCCCTATGGAAATGTTGCAATTTTGCTTCCTTCATCGCCTAGGAGACACCTCATCTCTTGATAAAACCTGTAGATATAAAAGCAACTAGAGACACCTTTCGTCTCCTCTCTCTCTAATTCACTCTTGTAAAAAAGAAAAAAAAAATTCCCTTCATTTTCTCCTTTTCTCTCATATAATTCCCTTTTAAATTGGCCTAATTTGCTATCTTTTCTTTTTATTTCACTGTTTGGAGATAACAGAGCACCCTTTTGATCAGAGAACTTAACTCTGCTCTTCTATTTGATCCTGAATTTGGGTTTTTTGGCCTAAGAAACTGTGAAATTCTCTCCAATTATTGACAGATGCAGATGGGTTTTAAGCAATCATGGGCCTTTATGATGTGTAATCTTCGTTTCTTAATTGTTCTATCACGATCTATAACGATCACAATGTACAGATGATAAAGTTGTTAAACCATGTGTTATATGTTCAGTTTTTTTATCCTATTGAGGAGATTCTCTTGTCCGGTTGGCTTGGTTAAGTGTAATTGTACCCTTTGATTGTGGTTTTATGATCTGGGAATTGATAAAAGAAGAAATTCTTATGGATTATTTTGGATATGGAGTATTAACAATCACAATTCCCTGTTTTTGGGTTTTCAAGGATGGATTTTTATTTTGCTTGTGTGGTTTATTTTTGATCGGGTCAATAAGACTTTTGTTTGTGTTGTGTGTTGTAATGAGTTTACGTGAACAGGAGTTTCTCTTTTGACATGGGAATTCTTTGCTTTCTGGGTTTCTTTTAGGAGTGGAATATCCTTTCATCCAAGAATAGCATTCTTCTTATAAAAGTTTTCTATTAACATTGTTTCATTTCCTTCTGTTCAATTATTCTCAGTTACTTGTTTCCGTTCCAATTCAATTTGATGATCTAAGTTGCTTTAACCAAGCTTAAATATTGGATGATCAGGTCATCCCTTTTTTTGCTTCATCAAGTTGTATCATTTTTGCCTTTTTTCTTAATTTTGGATGATATAATTCATTAACTTGATCGAGTATTACCCTTTATTTTATATGTCAGTTAATGCCATCGTAAACCCTTAACATGTTTTTCATTAATTGACTGAAGTTGTTTAGATAATTCAACTGCTTTCTATTTGTATTCAAGTTCCTTCTATGTAAGGAGATTTTTATGAGCATTTGTTTTGTCTGTAGGTTTGAGAATTGAAGCTTGCTGATCAGTGCATAGTTTAAGGTAGATATCATTGGACCGAAATCTTATTGACTATATTAATGGCCGTGATAAAACTATAGACCATTTTGTTGTATTGGATCATTGGAGAGACTAATGTGATGATTGGGATATCTGGTTTTTCAACAGCAATTTAGATTATCTTTCCTGCCAAGCTCGGGCACTGCAGTTATTGAGCAGTGCCCATGGATGCCACAACGAGTGGAACCTCAAGTTTACAATATCATAACCTAAGTGACCAGCCCATTACTGTCATTGCTGCTCCAGTGTCAACATCTCAACGAAACCAACGCCATTGTTTCGGCAACTCCACTCCTGGAGAATTCCCCTTGGCTGCCAACCCATCCATTGTTCTCCATGTTCTTACTGCTTGTAATTTAGATCCTCAAGAT
Source organism: Balakata baccata (assembly GCA_949630135.1). Taxonomy (NCBI): domain Eukaryota; kingdom Viridiplantae; phylum Streptophyta; class Magnoliopsida; order Malpighiales; family Euphorbiaceae; genus Balakata; species Balakata baccata. Next base: position 91,992 of record CATIWF010025790.1, read on the forward strand.
CTTGCAAAACTAGAGGCAAGTATCCTTATGCTGTAATTTGCAATCATGAAAGTAGTTTTTACTGCTAGAATTGATAATGCTGCTGATTTGATTTTGAATGTGCTTATCGCAGGCAACATGTTCCTTCTTTAGGCAGCCTGCAAACTTTGTCCCTGACTACGAATTATCCATATCAGAGCTTGCAGCTCTGGATTTGTGTCGAAAGAGAGCAATATTTAAGCCAATGACTCCAGAGGAACGTCAGGATTTGAAGCAAAGATGTGGGGGCTCATGGAAACTAGTTCTGAGATTTTTGCTGGCTGGCGAAGCATGTTGCAGGAGGGAGAAGTCCCAGGCAATTGCAGGACCTGGTCATAGTATTGCTGTGACATCAAAGGGAGTAGTGTACTCCTTTGGTTCTAATAGCTCCGGACAACTTGGTCATGGCACCACCGAAGAGGAATGGCGACCTCGACAAATCAGGTTGCTAATTCTATTATCATTACTTAAGACCAGATATTGTGAATGCAGGAAAAGCAAAGGGTGATACATGTCTAGAGGAAGTTAATGGAACTTCACTATGTTGCAGATCCCTGCAAGGCATTCGAATTATCCAAGCTGCTGCTGGGCCTGGCAGGACAATGCTAATTAGTGATGCTGGACAGGTTTATGCCTTTGGAAAGGACTCCTTTGGCGAAGCTGAATATGGAGTTCAGGGAACTAAATTGGTTTCAACTCCGCAACTGGTTGAATCTTTGAAAAACATATTTGTGGTGCAAGCTGCTATAGGAAATTTTTTCACTGCTGTGTTATCCAGAGAAGGCAGGGTTTACACATTTTCTTGGGGCAGTGATAGCAAACTTGGTCACCAAACCGAGCCAAATGATGTTGAACCTCATCCTTTGTTGGGAGCACTTGAGAATATACCAGTGGTACAAATTGCTGCTGGATACTGTTACCTTCTTGCTTTAGCTTGTCAACCTAGTGGCATGTGAGTTGGTTCATCTGTTTGCCTTAGGAGTTAGGACAACTATTCAAAAATATATGGTCAAAGTACATTTTATCTTTTGACATTTACATCATCAACAAGAAGAGTTCAATGCGATATCGTAGTGCTAAATTCTTAATAAGATCTCTAACAGATTACAATATGAATATTTCATTGGGACTTTGTGATTATGATAATTAATCCAACTGGTAATAATGAATGATGTTACTGAGTGCTATTCTTTTCATTATATCATCAGGTCAGTATATTCTGTTGGATGTGGCTTGGGTGGGAAGCTGGGGCATGGGTCAAGAACTGACGAGAAGTATCCCCGATTGATTGAACAATTTCAGCTTTTGAACCTTCAGCCTATGGTGGTGGCAGCTGGTGCTTGGCATGCTGCTGTGGTAGGGCGGGATGGAAGGGTTTGCACGTGGGGTTGGGGACGTTATGGGTGCTTAGGTCATGGAAATGAAGAATGTGAGTCAGTTCCTAAGGTGGTGGAAGCATTGAGCCAGGTTAAAGCTGTTCATTTAGCTACTGGGGATTACACAACTTTTGTGGTTTCTGATGACGGTGATGTATACTCATTCGGTTGTGGTGAATCTGCTAGTCTCGGACATAATGCTGCTGCTGCTGAAGCTGCTGCTGGGCAGGTCTGATACTCACCTGCATAATCATCTTATCGTTTTTTTTTTTTTTTTTTGCCCCTTGAATACAATTGAACGTCGGTGATTTAATTCCTTTAATATTTATGGAAGTACCAAATTCATTCTAACTTGCATCACATGTTTTCTAAACTTCTGTTTTCCTTTAACACGTGCTTCCTGCCCTTTATTAGTGGGTAGTTACTGTTTTTCTTCTGACATCATAACTTCCAACTATTCAATTTATAGATATCAATAACTTCCATTTGGAAACTTGCCCGTTTAGGGAAGAGGTTGGTTGCTATGTCATAATCAATGCATGGTTCTACTTCTCTAGAGCCAGGCAGCAAGATGTGGAACTTTAGGAATTAATGGTGCATTTAGTGAGTTACTCAAATACTAGGTTGTCTTTTCCTTTACACCAGTTGTATTTTGAATCATTTATAAACTGCTTGCCCTTCCGTATGTATGTTGACTGATTCGACCAAGTTTCTGAAGCATGTCTAACATTCTAAACCTATGTTTCTTTTTTGCTTCAGGGGAATAGGCATGCCAATGTGTTGAGCCCTGAACTAGTAACATCGCTGAAGGAGGTAAACGAACGAGTGGTGCAGATCAGCCTCACCAATTCCATATACTGGAATGCACACACATTTGCACTTACTGAATCTGGGAAATTGTATGCATTTGGTGCTGGAGACAAAGGGCAGCTGGGCATAGAACTTGTCAACAACCAAACCGAAAGAGGGAACCCAGAATGTGTCGACATTGATCTAAATTAGTCATTAAAATGGTTTCCTTTCAATTTCTTAACCTTCTTTAACCTATATCAGCATCAGCATTGCACTTTGCATTTGGTGTCTAGATTTCCATGTTTAGCTGTTTATTCTGTACATAGAACAGAAAGAATATTTGAAGCATTGAAGCTTTTAGGTAGCAAGGTCCCAAGCTCATGCCTGCAACGATTTCATATCCAGCCAAAATACGGTTATAGCTTTGGGGCCAAGTTGTTAATAGTTCATACATTTGTTAAGGTTCCATTAATAACTCATTCATGCTGATTTGGATTCCTAATTCATATTCATATCATTAGGTTTGCCAATTGAATAATCGGCTTTATGCCCTTTGGTTCACAATTGAGAAATATTTGGTATCAGATTTAGTAAAAATTAAATTAAAAAAAATGGTTTTATCAATTAGATTATGATTTTATATATTTGTGATATTCCTGAAAATGAAACTTTTTAAGCCTTTCAACTCAATTCTCCATGAAGCCAATGTATGATTGGACGAACTTCTGCCAATTGGAAATTTAATTATCATTTGGTTTCTACTACTATATTTGTCACACATAGGATTAAACTTAAACTAATTGGTGAGGAAAAATGAAGATTTTTCAGTCAATGATTGAAATATGTTTACATATAATAAATATGATTCCAATAAGAATAGTAATAGTAAAGAAAATATTATATTAAACTAGTTAAAAAAAAAATTGTTGAAATCTAATGCATTAAGCCAATGATTTTTCTTTAGGAAATTTTTCAAAAAATACTAAGCTTCTAAAATTTTACTACAATAACTCGACGTAAAATTTTTTTTTTAAAACTACTAAAATTATCTAAAAATTATTATAAAAATAAATATGCTCAAAAAATCAGTGGAAAGTATATTTCCAGTATACCTAAGGTATACCTTGGTTCAGTATCTTTAGAAATACTTTATGTATACCTTAGTTTGATATACATTGGGAATATCTTGGAAATATATTAAAAATTCCTTGAAAATATTTCGAATATACCTTGAAAATAACTCAGGTATACCTTAGCACCCCATGACAATGTCTAATGCAAATTTTTGAAAGGCAAAGATCGTTTCCCTTTGACATAATTTCTAATAGAGTTATAATCCATATTCAGAAAAAGTAAAGTAATTCCAAGTAACAATATTGATATTATTGAAGGTAAGGTTCATCTTTATTCTTAAGGATTTTTCAAGTTGAGGCTCTCAATAGAGTTTCCATCAACAATTATCCATATAAAATAATTCATAATGATATGAGTTTAACGGGTCTCATATTTTTTTAGGAGAAAGAGAAACTTGTTTGTATAAGTAACGAGTTTCCTTTTCAACAAACAATTCTCTTCTCAATCTCCTTTGCCGTTTTCACCACCGCAATTGGTTGCAATAATGCCACCCATACCCGATAAAAATGATGTCACTTACAACAGATCGAGCTTTGGTTCACCGGACCTACACATTTGTATAAATCTGTTCCAAAATCATACATTGAACATGAAAGGCTGAAGATTGAAAACAAAAAATGAAAAAAAAAATTAAAATTAAAAAAAATACATTACATAAAACTGAAAAAAAAAAAAAGTATATATTTTTTAAAGAAAAAATTAAAAATTGGTTAATGGTGTAAATTTTTCTTTTATTTAAAATGGATTGAGCCATTAAGTTTGGGTTTACTTCGGGCTTTTGGGCCACTTAACTTTCGTATGGTTGAATCCGTCCCATAAAAATAAAGATCAGAAAAGAAAAACAACCTGAGGAATTTTATTTTTTTTTTCTCGTCCTTTGAAAAAAATAATTATCCTTATTTATTTCAATAGGAATTTTTTAATTTTCCGTTTAAATTTTGCAATTTATATGCTTGATTGATACCGAATAGAGAAGATAGAGAGAGGGTTGGAAAGTAAGGTAAGCAGAAGAGTGTGTGAACAGTAACAAAGGCTTCCTCTATTTTCGTTTCAACTCTTATTTTATACGAACATATTAAGAAATTTTAATTTAAACTAGTCCTAAGTTATTGCAAATAAACTCTGTAATACCAAATTTTTTTTTTTTTCAAAAAGAAAAAGGTTGATGAATGAGTTTGATCTAAATAAACATAGAAGGAGGAGGGTCATCAATTTGTCAATATCATGGCATGACCACTAAGCACATGGCATGTTTAGGATTAACTATGCTCATATTTGACAAATTAACATCAGCAATATTGAAAAATTTTTTTAGTAGATTCAGTCTATCATGTCATATATAAACTAATTTAATCGCACATTAATATATATTTAATTGTTTTATTTTTATCAATTAAGATAAATACAATATATATATTATTTAATGATTGGATTATTCTATTAAAAACACAACAGACCCAATATACCTAAAAATTTATTCAGTAAGATTATAGTCTTTGTTGCTTTCTATGTTATTTCTTATTTACAAACAATTATAATTCCTCTATTTTATAAGTATTTTCTACTCAATAATTCTTTTGAGACATATATATATATATATATATATACTTGCAATTTTCAAGTGATAAAAAAAGTCTTTCTGTTAATCAAATCAAGAATTCTCGAATTGGTATATATGAATTGAAGGTAGTAATTAAGTCTTGTAGTCGAGTTTGAAAGCGTAGAAATTTCAAGTTAAGCTGGTACTATTTTAATACTATTATTATCATAAAATTTATAGAAAATAATGATGAGGATAATGTGGGTGAATTTCACCCAGAGTTCTCCAATTATATAATTCGTAACAACTCAATATCTGAAAAATTATTTGTAATACAAAAGTATTTCAATTATCTAACTCGTAACAACTCGATACCTGAAAAATTATTTGTAACATAAAAGTACTTCAATTTTTATTTTGTAACACAAAAGTATATCAACTTTTATTTTGTAACTAAATAGTACTAATGTTAGTCTCCCTAATATAAGTGTGATATAAAACACCCACATCAAAAAAATTTTAATAAAAATAAAATTAAATGTAATATTCACATTAGATAAATTTCAAACAACTAATTTTATTTTTATTAAAATTTATCTGAACATTTCATATTATACTTCTATTAAAGAGATTAAGGAGTATTTGAGAGTGCTGTTAAGTATTCCAAAAACATGTTTTGAATTTTTTTTATTTAATTGACTAATTTTTTTTATTTTTATGAATTTTTTTTTCAAATATACTTCTAGAAAAAATATATATTTATCTATATTTACCAAAAATAGTTTTCAAAACTCAAAAAAATTAAAAATACAAAAAAATTTTTCCAAAAAACGTTTTTTCCTAATACAATATTAAATGAACTCCAATAGTTAAAGACATAAGTACTATTTAGTTACAAAATAAAAGTTGAGATACTTTGGTATTACAAATAATTTTTAAAGCACTGAATTGTTACAATTTATATAATTGGATACCTTTGTGCTACAAATAATTTTTTAAATACTGAATTGTTATAAATTATATAATTAGAAGACCGTAAGTAAAATTTACCCGAATAATGCAAATTAAAAAGCTGGTTCCAACCAAGCTACATTATAAATTGTGCTGGTTGAAGGAAGGATTATGATATGTACGAATGGACCTTGCATGTAAATAGCTGAGTATATAGTTGGCATCATTTACTAAAATTATATTTAAAATTATTTTGAAGTTAATCATTTATTAAATTAAACTATTATTGTGTATAAACACGTTAAAATGTTGACATAGATTTTCATTAATGGGTTTTTTTTTTTTTAATTTCAATTGAATCTCTAATTTTTAACTTTTTGGATTCATTGGTCAAACTGAGTCTGAAAACATTACTAATTACCACTTATTGATTTCTGATTAATAAATATATATTATTATATCTTAATTTAATTATATTTTTAATTTAGTACAATAACATATATTAATTATAATTGAAAATTGATGTGTTTTCGACACTCCACAGCAAGACACGTGTCAAAGTGGATGAGAATGTTAACATACAGCAGAGGTCACTTTTTAATATGAAAATTGCCAAATCGAATCACATAGTGGCAGTTTGTGGGTCCCACCTAGAACCCACAGGAAGACGAGAGCATCAAAGTTAGAATGTTAATCTAATGGCTGAAACCGCCAGAGAGAGAAGAATCGAAGGGTTAAGAGTTTTGAGTTTGACTAAGGGAAGAAGGGCCCACTGTGCGGGAAGAATATAAAGGGGACAAAGCTCACATGGGAGAACGTGCATTCTCGAGAGAATATGATAAGATAGGCACGTCAGCAACTCACGGACTGTACGGACCACCCATTCAAGGGAAATTTTTAAATAAATAATAAAAATCCCAACCCACAAAAACTTGACTATGAAATTAATAAAAGATAAAACAATTGGATGAAGTAAATAACACAAAAAAAAGTCAAATTAAGGTGTAATATTTTTATTTATAAAAATTAGAATAAATTTTGAATTTGAATCTTCTTGTGTGTATACCGTCCGTCAATATTGATAGTTGTTTAACATTCTTACAATGAGTACATAGAGATAAACTATCTTATTATATATAATTAAAAATAAAACTATAATATCTATTTTGTATAGCATCTTCAATTGTAAAAGATTCAATTTTATTTTATTTTTACAAAAAGGATTGTTTTAGGAATAAGAGTGTAATTGAAAGTAAATTAAATATAGTACAGTGGAAGTAATCAGAATTAGTGAAAAATTCAGAAGCGCAATTAATATAAGAATTGAATAAGTATGATTTGGCAAAGAAAATGAAAGTCTTGACCTAATGGAAAAATAGATCAAAAGTTTTATTCTAAGAATAATATTGTAAAAGGTAGTGTGAAAATATATACATAGGCAGAGCATAATGAGCAAGGGCATGTGGGCGGGTGACAGACAGACCTACCTGCATGAAATTTATGATATATATATATATATGCCAAAATATTATTTATAAATTAAATTGCAGGAAAAAGAGGTGGGAACCAATTAATTAATCCATGGAAGAAAAGTCGGATTCTGGAAACACTGCACATGCGACTCTCATCACTATCAAACTCTACTTTTTTATTTTATATTCAAATTATGAGACATTTTCATGTATTTAAAAAAAATTAAGTGTCCATGAAAATTAATTAGAGCTAGCTAGATTTTTGTTTTAAAGAGATCAATTTTATGGATTGAAATTGCAATGCCTCTTATTGATATTAACATTATGCCTAGCTAATATATCATGACGGTTTATATCAATCGATTGTTAAATACACAATAGGAGATAATTATCCTAATACACATACCACAAATTAATGTGTTAAAATCAAAAATCTTTCAGACAAGTGATAATATTCATCGAGTCACTCCTTTGATCGGCATGCTATTCATATTTTCAGTTTCTCAAATTTGGCTATACCGATGTCCAGGTTAGAAAGCGTTGCTAATTTTAACGATTAATTAAATGATAAATCCTTTATATGTCACTAAGATATCATTGCCCATCCTTAACATTATTTTTTTAATGAAATAAAATGCACAACAGCGCCTTGATTTAAAAAAAAAAAAAACAAGAATAAAGGCAATATGGATAATGGGAAAAATAAAACTTCATTTTCAACCAGAACACCGACAGAATTGATCAATTAGAAAGTGTCGGTGTGTAGCTACTGTTTGATCATTAAGTTATACGGAAAAGATAAACTCATTCTCCATTTTTTACTGTAACAGGGGATTTATATTTTTTGAAATATAGTTATTTCGTTAATTACAAATATATTCTTATTTTATATATCTAAATGATTATTTATTTTTTTAAACAAGTGCTTTAAATGACTCTTGAAATTTATTGGCATTCATATAAGTATTAATTTGAGTATTATATTAAAAAAATTAAATAATATTTTCAAGATAATAATAAATAGAGAGTATTTTTAGAAAATATCAAGCAAAAATCATTAAATTAACTAATTTTCTTAATACGTGTGAAAATAAAATTAGACATATCTTTTTCGGACAGATTGAGTAACATCATGCACACTCTTCGAGCATTTATTTATTTCTTTTTCTAACTTAATTTTTGAATCAATTTTTTCTAATTTTTTTTTTCCGTAAAATGTTTATCAATCATGAGTTTCTATTATATATAAATTTACCATCTTATGATGAATTATACAAAAACAGAAAAAATATAAATTAAAAATCACATATTAATTTAATATAAATATTAAATTGAAAAAGGGAACTTTTTCGGTGCTCTCTCTCCATCCGAACTCAATATCTCTTATTAAAAGATGAAGAATCTCCAACATTCTACTTCGCCTATTGGGGTTTGGACACAACTTTTTATTTGTTGATAAAAAAAAATAAAAATAAAAAGATTTTTTCTTTAACGGTCCAAACTAACTGATGAGGACCTTTTTAACCGAAAAACAAAGAGGCATGGTCTACAACACTAAACATTTATTACGTAATTTGCTTTACAAACTATCGATATTCCCCTTTAAAAACCCATATGATTTCTGTCAAATTTCACACATTCTTACTTTCAGTGCCCAATCTTAATATTCTGCTCTCTGAACAAAGAGAGCCCAATGGCACTTCCTCAAACACTTCTAATGCTCTTGCTTCTTCAAGCTCCAATTCACATTTCCTCTTCATCAATTCAAGATCCTGAATTAGTTGTAGAAGAAGTACACAAGTACGTACTTTTTATAACTGCTTACTATATATGCATTGTATAATACCGTATATTTAGTGGAAAATAAAAATGTGACATTAATTTTCATGTTGTGTTTTTGCTTCAGGAGCACCAATGGCTCAAGGCGGAAATTGGGTTTTCTTTCCTGTGGAAACGGCAATCCGATCGACGATTGCTGGCGGTGTGATCCCAACTGGGAGAAGAACAGGCAGAGACTAGCCGATTGTGCAATCGGGTTCGGTAAGCATGCTATGGGTGGCAGGGATGGTAAGATATATGTTGTTACAGATTCTGGCAATGATGACCCTGTAAATCCAAAGCCAGGAACTTTAAGATATGGTGTGATTCAAGAAGAACCATTATGGATAATATTTGCTAGAGATATGGTGATCAAGCTGAAGGAAGAGTTGATCATGAATTCTTTCAAGACCATTGATGGCAGAGGAGCTAGTGTGCATATTGCTGGTGGTCCATGTATAACTATACAATATGTGACCAATATTATAATTCACGGGATTAATATACATGATTGTAAGAGTGGAGGGAATGCTTATGTGAGGGATTCTCCAAGCCATTATGGGTGGAGAACAATATCAGATGGTGATGGGATATCCATATTTGGAGGAAGCCATGTGTGGGTTGATCATTGCTCTTTGTCTAATTGCAATGATGGGTTGATTGATGCTATTCATGGTTCTACTGCTATTACTATCTCCAACAATTACATGACCCATCACAATAAAGTTATGCTATTGGGTCATAGTGATTCTTATACTCAAGACAAGAATATGCAGGTTACCATTGCCTTCAACCATTTTGGAGAAGGGCTTGTGCAAAGAATGCCAAGGTATAATTCAAATTAAATGATCAAAAAAATAATAATAATTGTTTTAACCCTTTTATTTTTCATTTTTGAATAATAAACAACTAAGAAAAAAACTATATTTGCAGATGTAGACATGGGTATTTTCACGTGGTGAACAACGACTATTCCCATTGGGAAATGTATGCAATTGGTGGGAGTGCTGAACCTACTATTAACAGCCAAGGCAACAGATTTCTTGCTCCTAATGATAGATTTAACAAAGAGGTAAGAGCATTAATTGTCAATTAATTATTGAATCATGGTCCAAAATTGTATCATTTGACATGAAAATGTGAACTAATTTTTCAGGTGACTAAACATGAAGATGCACCAGAGAATGTGTGGAGGAATTGGAATTGGAGATCAGAAGGTGATTTGCTACTAAATGGTGCATTCTTTACCCGTTCAGGAGCAGGAGCTTCTTCTAGTTATGCTAAGGCATCCAGTTTAGGTGCAAGACCTTCTTCCCTGGTCAGTTCAATCACAGCGGGGGCTGGTGCGCTTATTTGCAAGAAGGGTTCACGTTGCTGATTTCTGTGGCTTGGCACAGAAGCTCAAAATTTGATCAGCAAGCATCAAGAAAATTTAAAATTTTAAAAACAAAATAAAACAAGGTGTAATTACAAGGGAACTAGAATTCATTTATCTTAGTTGTATAATACTGCCACTTTCTTTACTCTTTAGTCTTGACATTGATGGTTACAACCTCATAACCATCATTACATATGTATCTATATGAAAGGTTTTATATGTTTTAGTGGCCGAGTGTGTAACCCAAACTTACTCGTTACTGTTGTAATGTGCATAAAATTTTACCACTGCAATAGAAAATTGAAAATGATTTCCTGATATGGTAGACTGATTATAAGTGAAGTTTGAATGGAAATGGGTTTTTGTACATCCATTAAAATGGGACCATTTTGTACATCCACTAAAGCTGATAACAACTCTCTGTTTTTGTCTCTATGACAAAGTTGTAATGGCATCTAATGCTAGTGTCTGCTGTCTTGTTTGGGTAAGTTTTAAATCCTAAAATTATAATGAGAAATGTTATTTGTTGTACCAATTCATATAAGATATTTATATTTTTAATGTGAGTTAAATAAAATAAATATGTAGGCAAAGAAAATAAAAAGTATTTTATACATTTCAACCCATCACATAAACCACCACTGCTTCCATTATTAATGCTCCTGTCTCCCACAATTCCAGATGCCATAAATGACATTTGCCATCCCATCCATCTAGAAAAGAAATTGCCAAATTTTTTCGTGTAATTTGAAATTATTCTTTGTGCATCATTTACTTATTGTGTTGTCCGATTAATTTAATCATAATTTACATATCAATTGATAAAGAAAAATGTTATTTGTTCTAACTAGCATAAAATATTTGTATTATATCCACTCATTCACTTATTTTACTCCACTTATATTAAAACGGGACAAATAGTATTTCTCCTTGATAAATTTGAATGGCTTATAATGCCCTTGACACATGTCTAACAGATTTTACTCTTTTTAAGATTAAGACACATGGCAATAGCTTTACTACTGTTGATATTGCTTCAGGACGTAGATACCTTAAAAAAATGAACGCTGCGTATCAGAAACGCAAAGTCATAACCTTGTACTTGCCATCCATCATAAGGAACAAAACGATTATTATTGGATCAGCAAGACGAAGGAGGTGCAAAATGATCAATTATTGGATCAACGAGAGATAGTATGTGATGAACGCTGAGAGAGAAACATGCAAAGAGATACCAAGTCAATCTTTCCACACCAAGTGGCGAGCTCTATTTGCAGCACAGGAGCTTAATGTCTACCCACTTTCGTAGCAAACTTTCTCACTTATGAATCGGAATGCCAAGCTTGGAATTCCTTTGATTATTTTTCCAGCCACCAAAACCTTTGGACCAACGCCCTTTTCCGCCCTTACACACGCAACAATCTTCGCATACATCACCGCCATGCGATTTTCACTGATCTCAAGAAAAATATTGAAAGTATAGAATAACGCCAAGCCAAAAGTTTAAGCTAACATAACTACCTGACGAGTTAATTCAACCTATCTTCGAATATTCACAAGACTCGTTTCAATCCATAGAGAGTGGGTGAGGGAGAGACTTCTTGGCCAATCTCCTAAAAAGAAAGCCAAGAACAAGGTGTTATAACCTCAATAACAAAATTTCATCAATCTGGCGGAAGCTTCATTCAGTGCACAAACCAAAGGTGAGATCTCCATCTCTTTCTTCCGAAAATAAAGAACAGAAATGTACTGTTCGTACTGACCGTAGGAAAAAGGGCAAAAAGAAGATACTCCATCAATAGACAGGGGGCGCCATGGGGCGTTAAGTTGTGGACCACAGAACCTGCATGCGGGACCTTGAGGTTCTTCCCAATAGGCACACATCCTACCATCTGCATTAAAAATGGTCCATAACTTAAAAAGAGAATGATATAACTTACAGGGACCAAATTTAATGCAGCAAGTGCATTATTTAAGGATATGAACCACCCTAATTATGGGCAACCTGCTTTCCACAGCTACCTCATACCAATAGAACAGTAAATACAAGCTTCTGTTCGAAGTCTCAGTCCTTACATGTGGGCTCCATTGTTCAGATGCACAAGTTTGAAATCCATATGAAACAAAGGTAAAAAGAAAAAACAATTAAGACACCACTTTATGCAAGAAATAAGACAACAAACAATGCAACCGCATTAAGAGTTTTAACACCACATATCCGATTTGAGTCAAAATTTGTAAGCTAAACAAGCTCCCATGCAATGAACTATCTCGGGGAACTCATCATATGCCAAATCAGGCCAACAATGTAGTATGAGTTTCACTGTCGGTTAAGCAGCTCATGAGGCCAGACCACATATCAGTAATCAGAAGGAGAGATGACATCATCAATTTTCAAAATCATTTTGACAACTTGTGTTGCGAGCAAGATCTGCTGTTGCTTTCCTATCAGAGTCTCGAAAACATTTTGTTCACGCATGTCATTGGTACCAACATCATTGCAATCTATTCCACAGTGCGGATTGCTCTCCTGCATCATTTTTAAAATAAAAATTAGCATATCCATCATGTGCTGACAAACAACGTGGCTCAAAAAGGAATAAGGGGGCATTAGAAACCACCACCAGAATACAATTGGTACCATATCCCATTTACCTTAATTTGCTGAGATTTAACAGCAGATAGTGTCTCAATCGGTTGGAGCCCACTATTTTCTGCAAGCGCCATCGGGATGGAATCTAAAGCATCAGCAAATGCCCTAATGGCATACTGCAGCAGATAGGATAAATAAATCCTGTCAGTGTTCAAAGCAAAAGCTTTTCTGTAGGGAAAAAAAATGAAAGGGACAGACAATACCAAAAAAATTATAAAAAGAAAGTACCTGCTCCACTCCAGGATATCTATCAGCAGCAGCCTCCACAGCAATTGAACAAGAAATCTCAGCTGAGCCACCACCATATACAATTGAATTGTTGCGGATAAGATTCCTAGCTACGCATAATGCATCATGGATGCTCCGTTTTGTCTCTTCTATCATCATTTTGTTACCTGACACAATAGCAAGTACCAGCACCTTCTATGAGATCAACCAGATAACTTTTAAGACCATTCCCTTCTCTTGCACAATTTTCTTTCCAATTCTCAGCATTATCAAATATTACTCTTTTTCATTTCCTAGTAATACAAACTCTTTAGGTGCCAATTCATAAAGTAGCATGGAACTAAATGCCTCATGATGAAAGAATGTCTGCTAAGTGGTTGTTGGCAAAACAGGTCCAGTAATAGAGCTATCAGCATCACCAAGAAAGCAGCAAACAGCATTAGGAACAGAGAAAAACTTAAGTTTCATGGCTGGTGTATTACATCCAAGAATGTACAGAATTGACATTAATCCAGAAAATATCTTTCAGAGAGGTAATTTTCCAATTCAGCAGTGTAATACCTAAATGCCCTAAAACATGAACAGAGATATCATTTCAAATGCAGGAAATGACCACCAGTACAATCATAAGACAGAGAAGGTAGATTGATATATCTATAGAGAGTTTTATAATTGGAAATCTTCTTCGAAGTATAGACACAGGAACAATTGCACATAGACCTAATTTGGATGTGACTATTGAGAAACTAATTGGCCTCAGTCACTGAAACAGTAGAAGTCTAAAGTGAACCAAATCCATTGCAAGATGAAATACGAGAGGATAATATATTCCTACCTCCACGAATAAATATAGTAACAGCCCTTGAATTTGCACAGTGTTCAATGTACAGCATTCGGTCTTTTGTTGTCCCAAAAGACTTTTCTCGAACCAAACCAGCCTTCAAAATAAAGTGGGAAAACAAGTAAATGATGCAAACCAAAAAGATCAATCAGCATGAAAGAAGAATCAAGCAGAGACTTCGACATGGAGAAATGCACAGAAAATATGAATTGAAGATTCAAGTTCCTGAATAAAGTTTACTGACTGAAGAGAATAATTATATAAATAACCATGTCTTTAAATCTTATCTGAGCTGACAGAACAAATTTAGAATCCTTTCTCTAAGGTTATAAAATATAAAATATTATGATATGAGTATGTGTATGCAACCAAGATTTGAAACAGAAAAGAAATAAAAGCAATCAGCAAAGTCACCTTTCCCAGTTTCTCAGGTGTCAACTCCTGAAATCGTGGAACTATTCTTCCCCCTACAAAGAGAAAATATCATCAATTTGCAAACAGAAGCATTCTACACAATACAAAAGTGAATAACAAACAAGAATGAACAAATTGACAAAAACCTGTGGCAATTGCTATCAGCTCTAACTCCACACCACCAACCCATCTAACAGCAGGTAAATTCCTGTGCATTAACAAATGATTTGCTTCATCATCGAACCCCCATTGACAGATGACTAAAGAAGCACCAACATCCTGTACTCAAATATAAAAGAAACGAAAATTGTAAGCAATATAAATACATTGAATACCCTGTCTCCATGATTCCAAGACTATTGCGCAATAACTCCCAATCCTATCACCAAGCCTTATTCCCAAAAGTAAAGTGCAATGAAGGTTTTGAAACTCAACCACATATGTACAACTAGAAAATTAGCATTATCTATAAATGATATGCAAACAGCAATTTTAAGTTTCAACAACTTTTATGGTGACACAACAGTAGACAACCAACCTTGCATTTCTGAACCATATCATCAAAATACTGCTGCTCTTGCTTACGCAGAGTCTGAAACTTTTCTACCGTATCAATATCCACCTTATGTTTAGTCTTAGGCTTAGGTGGCTCGAAGGCGCAAGTCAAGATAGCAATTTTGGCGTCTTCAATTTTTTTTGGCATCTGTGGGTGACTCATATCCTTGTCAACTACTATGCCGTATATTAGTTCAGTATCTTCCAACTTGCCTCCTACTTTCCCCTCAACTTTTACCAGATCCAAATTTACATCCTTCCTCTCTAAATCTGCAACAGCAAGAACTGCTTTAACAGCAATCTCGGCCAAACTGCGCTTGCATCGATTCACACTGTAAAATAAAGAAGCAGAATATTCACATCACATTAAAAAAGAAAAAAAAACAACATAAGGCAGCAACACGACTAAGAAGGTCACACTATTTCTTTTATGATATATATAGAAATGAACAGGACTAAAGATTCATGATGCCACATTGCAAAATGACAAAGAAAAAAAAAATAGATCCCTCTACAGAAAAATATGGAAATGAACAGGACTAAAGATCCATGATGCCACATTGCAAAATGACAAAGAAAAAAAGCATGTTCCATAAACACCCTAAAGTCAGCCGTCCACTGCCAATTCCCCTTCCATACATTTAAATGACCAAATAGAACATGTGAAACCAAGAGACTGGTTGTCACCCCAAAGGAAAGAATAGAGCGCAAACTATATACTAAGAACCATACAAAAAGCTATTTCTCATAGATACTATTACTAAAGTGCATGCAATTAAGGTCAAGTAAAGTCATTTCAACAACTATCACAAATTATGAACTGTAAGTACATTTACGGTATTGTAACAATTTAAAGCAACATAACAGATACACTAGAAGCTCTCTAAGATCATATTATTACCATAACCATTGAAATATGAGAGACCATCAATTTGATATAGAAGACTTGTTTAAGATATGGCAACATACAGTAAAATAAACAAATAGGCAAGAAGTTTCACATACTAAGTTGCCAAACTAATGGCAGAAGGAAACAGCAAACTATTGCAAATGCAAGAAATCAATTTGACAAGCAGTTGCAAGACTAGAAACAACTACATAGCAGAGTAGAACAGTATATAAGCAAACTTACATCTTTGAGGACAGAGTAGTCATGCAAGTTTGAACCAAGGGCTCTATATTAGTCACTCCAAAATCAAACTTCTGTGCTGTATGCTCCAAATGTTCAACAGCTATTCTAGAAGCAGTCTCATAGCCCTCTGCTACACGAATGGGATGAATTCCACGTTCTAAGAGCTTCTCAGCCTGTTCCAAGAGAGCTCCAGCCATAACAACAACACCAGTTGTACCATCACCAATTTCATAATCCTGACTCCGAGAAAGCTCAACCATCAATTTGGCTATCTGATTGTCCACATCCATCTGCTCCAAGATCGTAGCACCGTCATTTGCTATCAAAAAAATAAATAAATAAAATACATTAGTTGAGCTTTATCAGACAATCACTCCCACTCAAATCAATTTTCGTACACAAAATGCCGTAAATGCCGAAAGGTAACAGAAACTAGAACATAAGATGAACAAGAATTTATGCAACGAGATCTCAAGTCAATTTCTGAGCACAAAAGTTAGCTAATTTATAAATTTCCCCTATTTATCAAGTTCAAATAGCTCAAAATAACTATAAACACGAACGCTCGTTCTACTTATATTGAACGGATCTATTAATTAAACCTCCAGGCCACAAAACCAAAACCCTACTCAACTATCTAACAAATAATAGATAAAAAAAATACCACAAGATAAAACAACCAAACAATCAAACTGGCTAAATTAAACTTGACACAGATAACAACGCGTAACAGAAAAGGACGAGAAAGAAATGAACTGACTAATGGTGACATCGCCGTCAGGACTTTGAAGCATCTTGTCCATGCCCTTAGGGCCAAGAGAGGTACGGAGGATCCGAGCAACAGCCTTTCCAGCGGAAATGTTAGCTTTCTGAGCATCAAGTCCTCTCAATCGAGTCTTCTGCTCCTGCTCTTTTATGATTATAAATGGCCTACCGAACTCGTCGAAGGCTAACGCCATTTCCCCTCCTCGATTCTCCTCTCTGACTTGCTACTGTTCGCTTCACTCTCTGCAACTAAAAACCAAGAATCCAAATGGAAGAATTTCAAAAAAAGAGGGAGAAATGGTGGAAGAGTGTAGAAACGCCTAGAGGAAGCAGTGTTATAGCGCCCAAACTCGCCCGCCCATGACCCGCTCCATCGCCGGCTCTGGTTCTTGCAAAGCCCTAACTCGGTTACTTGCCCTCTGCATGGTTTTCTTTTGGGCTGGGCTTCGTATTTTAGTTGAGTTTGCTATCAAAACGGCCCTGTTTGGATCCAATGGGCTTTAAGGCCCAAAATCAGAAAGCTCTCCCTTCTTGTTTTTTAAATTAAAATTTGAAAAAATTTTACCATTTGCCATCTTTTATCTTTTCTTTTCATAATTATTAAACAGATTTTTTATTTTGAATTTTATTGAAGTTAACTTCCTTTGTACCCTTTTTTTTTTCAATTTTCTCAATCATCTTCTCCAACTTCTCTTCTCATTTGTAACTCTCTCTTCTTCATTACTGTCAAGCCAATGCTTTTTCTTTTCACCATCATCCACAATACAATACTAGATTTCCTCTGCTGATTCACTCCCTCGTTCTCCTCTTCTACAATTTTCTAGGACTTGTACTTTTTCTCTTCTTCAAAATCAGGCGGAAATCATTGAAAAGAGTGAGTGAATTGAGTAGCTTATACTCTTCCAACTTTTTATGATAGTAAGCTTTTTATAAGAAATTGGTCTTTGACCTTGAGTTCTTCCGGTTATCATGGTTGGAATTGGAAGATGGATCGGTGCTATTGCTTTGAAGAATTTATGTGCCAATTGCTCAAAGGACACAACCATATTTGTATTCAATAATGTGCTTACACTGGAAAAATTCGATGGCATATATTATCAAAATTTACCAAAAGTATCAGGGCTTTAAGAAGTGATAATATTCTTGTTAGAGACAAAAGTACACTGCCATTTGTGCATATGTATGTAGCTAATCAGAGCTTGTGTAACATCTTATACTTATGGATATCACTTATACTTATATCATGTTGTCGTATATTGCATATAATGAAACATAGTCCTATTTGTAATGAGGGATAATTTTTTTTTTTTGAATCATATAACATTATCACTTTGCAACATTTGACAGCTCAGCTAAGCATCACATTTTGATTATAAACCTAATATATCACATATGTTAACAATTTAGACACTATGTTCAATTATTTCAGTTACAAAGGTTAAAGCCAAATACACATTTACACACTATTACATATTTACTAATTTATACATATGCAGATAGACAACTCAAATTACAAATGTCATGTTCCTATACATATGTGCAATGCAAGGAGAGAGATTGGTGAGGCTCGGCCGGTGACCTGTGATCCATGTCCTCTATATGGTATGCACCTCCAAATCGAGCTAATTACTCTTCTCTACCTGAAAG